>JAXBDA010001435.1:0-54937 GCA_036023075.1 Gaultheria prostrata | reverse complement strand
GATGCTCCTCCGTCAAGGAAAGCGCGCTTGAGTTCTACGTCGTTGATGTATGCGGTCACATACAATGGCCTGTTGTGCGAGTATTGAACCCTCTTGTCAGCATCGGTGAAGGAGATAGTGTTAGAGTCTGTCCTGATGGTTCTGGGAATGGATCCACCTTCCGCAGCGCTGGCCTCGTGCCCTTTTTGCGCGATGGCGACTATAGCCTTAGTCATCTCGAGGCGCGCGCGTGCAGAGAATCCCATGCCATCGAAGAAGGCTCTGAATTTTGTACTGTTCTGCAAAATCTTGGTCCCACTCTCTGGATCAGGGACTACCACCGGAGTATCGTATCCCGCAATTTCATCAATCTCATCGTAAAAAGACATCATGTAAACCTCCTCATAATACCCGTCTTCTTTGTATTCCTCGTCATCCGCATGTCCATACGTTCTTTGGTAGCAATAACCCTCTTCATGGTCATAGACCTCTTCATAGTCGTAGGTCTCCTCATAGCCATACGTCTCCTCGTAGTCGTATGCCTCTATGTCTCGCATGAAGTCAAAACATTCAGCCATATTGGCTGTCCCATGTTCGGGATAAGGATTTGTGCGCACGTCCTGAAGTTTGGTCGTGATACGCAGTTCATTGTTGTCCAGCTTCTTCTTGAAAATCCTCCTCAGCGTCCAACATTCACTTGTTGGGTGCTTGGTGTGGCGGTGGTACATACAGTATTTTGGGTTTTCTCTATATGCGCGCGAGGGCGGTGTTTCAATTTCTGGCAGCATCAGTTCTCCGTCTGCTACCCATTCCTTGACCAATTCTCTCACCTCATCCAGGCTACAGGGGTACTCTGGGGCTACGGGAGCTTCCTTGAACGTCTTCTTCTTCTTCCATGGTCCGTTCCCATTTCTGTTGCCTCTTCCCCCCTGCGACTTGCGCGATGGCTGAGTGGAAGTTGCAGCCGAGGCAACAGAGTGCAGCTTCTTTCCTTTCCAGCCGCTCAAGATGCCACGCGAGGTGCATACAACGGTGTACCTTAGTTTATACGCCGCCTCTAGTAGCGCGGAGAAGGTTTGGATTTTGACGTTGACAAGGTATGGCTGGAATTCCAGCGCGAGCTCGCCAGTGCAGATTTTGACCAAGTGCTCCTCGTCGACTGGTTCGAGGCAATCCACCGCGCGGTCTTGGAATCTCTTTATATAGTCCACTATGTCTTCACTGTGGCCCTGCACCTCGTTAACTAGCGACAAGCTTGTAACTCGCTCGCGCATTTGGAAGAATTTGGTGTAGAAGCGGTTCACCATCTCTTCCCACGTGGTGATCGAGTAAGGTGTGAGATTAACGTACCATGTGTACGCGCGCGCAGTGAGGGACTTGGAAAACTCGCGCAAACGAAGGTTGTAATCCCCTAAGAAAGCTCCCAAGGTCTCAGTAAACCGGACAACATGCTCATGCGCGTTACCGCCTTTGCCATCAAACTTGATAAACTTCGGGGGGATATATCCCTCGGGATACGGCATCTGAAGGACAGACAGGGGTAAGGTGGTTGAATATCTGGGCTGGGTAGGGAGGGTAGGGTTGTCTTGGTTTTTCTCTCTGAAAGAGAGCCTGAACCTCGGCCATGGTAACAGCTTGGTGCAAGCCATTGTCTTCATTGCCTCCCTGTTGATGAACTGAACCTGTTCCAGTGGCCTGAGCCGCTGGAACAACATGGGCTTGGTTGCTCACTGGGTTTAGGCCCTGTGGGCCACCACCAGCAGGACCTACACCCTGAGCTCCATGGGCCTGTGCGGCCCCAGGTGCTACTAGTGCATTTGGTCCCACCCCAGCATGGATCTGCTGAGCCGCCTGTGCTGGTGGTGCCCTTGGTAGAGCTGCTGTAATAACCTTCGTAAGACCCGCAATAGCTGTTAGGAGTTGCATCTGGGTGGCTTGCATCTGGGCGATGCCGGTCTGCATGGTCTGAAATAGGTTCACAGGAGGGTCACCCTGGTTACCACCACCAGCGTCGTTGTTTCCAGCTTGACTGGAAGTAGCATCCTCTACAAAATGAGGTCCGTCTTGAACTAACTCATTGATATTGGTTGGGTTTCGAGCTGCCATTCCTGAAGTTTGGAGACCACTTCGCGTGTTTACCATCAACCAACCTACCTCCCCAGCAGAGTCGCCTGTTGTAGGATAGATTCTATGATGGATGAGCTGGAGAGGTAAGGATGATTAATGAATAAACAACAGAAAAGGGAATAGAGTGATCAAGAGGAAGGGTGAAGAACAGAGCAGGAGTGTACAGAAGAGACTAAGGCAGATGACAGCACTTAGACTAGTCTATGGTAGCCCCAAGAATGACCCAGAGAATGAAATGCTCTCACTGGGAAGAATGTTCTTCTTCCAAGACAGTGATTATCCACTTTCTCTCTCTAGGATCAACCCCGGGAATGTGAGGGAATGTTTCATATTTATAGGCAACATGAGCCAATGATCTGGCGTCAGGCTGTCCCCCTATAACACAAGAACACGTGTCCCCTCCGTACATCCTGACTGCGCGGGTGACGCTACCCACCGCGCGGCTGACCCGCTCGGCCTACTCGGGCGCGCTACTCCACCCCTCGCGCAGAACACCTCTTGTTCTTTTATAGCCACCAAACCATAAGATCTCCCTTATTCCCGTGTGGGCAAGGTCATGACCTGTTCGGTCGTGCCTATACCGCTGCCAAGCCTCAGGGGGCCCCTCAGGTCCTGCCTTCAGACCAGGGCAAGCATGATTACTTGGGCTAAACAATGGACTGTCTTCTCGCGCTCTTGCCCGTTTATCTGGGCCGCGCCAGTCATGAGACTCATGGGCTTTTCTCCGTGTATGGATGGCCCATGGTCATATAGAGAAGTTTCCTCAGCTGGGCTTTGAAGAGCGCGCAACTGAGCGCTACCGCGCGGGGTAGTCCGCGCTGATGGCTCTAAGCGGTCAGTGCCACGAGGGGTTACCACCTGTCGCGCAGTGGTGCGTGACATATGTCATCGTCTTACAGGAAGGTCAAACTTGGGACTCCTCCACGTGGGTTAATAAGCTAACCATCCCTACACAATCCATATGGCTGCTATCTTTTCTTGCTTCTGTACCGACTCTTCGAGTTTAGCCAGTTTCTTTAACACTAATTCCATGTTCTGACTGCTTGAAGCCCCTGGCGGCGGAAGTCGAGAAGTCAACCCCTGAATCAAAACCATCATCTTGGCCATTTGTTTAGTACTGTTGGTCTTTTGCTCCTCCAAGGCATCCTTGAGGACCTGAATTTCATCTTCTGCGGACATCGCTGAACTTCCAGTTAACTGTACCGTTCCTGACTCAGTTCGAACTAATCGCTGTTCGGGGGTTCTGGCCCAAAGAGGTGGAGGGTTTTTCTTCTTTTTGCCAATGGTTAGTGCTGATGACATGTACAAACTGCACTCAGAGATGCGGTGTATGATGTATGTGAAAAAGAAAATTTGTACAATGCATGATGCATGATGCATGAAAGGATTGCCCCAATTTCCTGATCTTATCGAATATACTTGAATTCCCATGATTTTTTAAAACAATGGCCAGACAAAAGTTGCCTACGTATCCCCATAAAGAGCAATCAGGCCGTGACGTAGTTCGGGACTACAATTTTGGCTCTTTTTCTCAAAAGATGATTTCATTAAAAACGTTGGCCATTATAAACTGACTTGACTTCGGGCTCAGAGGCCCAAAACACAACAGATTACAACTGAAGATAGATTTTATAGACTCCAACAAATAACCATTATAGATAACCACCACTTGACAAGTTCTGAAAGCAACCATAGACAAACTTGATGATAACAACCTCAAACAAACTAACAAACATTAACTTGAAATCATCACGACCAACAGAAGACAACCATTACAGACTCGATGAATAGATTGACAACACTAACAGACATGCAAAATAACTGGATCTCTAAAAGGCCCTGACTGGCTAGATTGCAAGGTCACATCCTTTCCTTCGAAGCTGGTTCAGTTCGGGGAAGTTGGTTTGGTTGACGGTCCGGCCTCGTCGGCCTTCCCTTTGCCTTTCACCAAGGCTGAGAGTTCTTCCTGCAGTTTCTCCCATTCAGCCTATTCCTTAAGTTGCCGCGGGGACATGCCGTTGTTGTTTAGAAGCCAATCTTCATAGCACACGTCGCAATCACATTCATCCCAATATTTATGTCCCGTTACCGGGTCAAAGAAGTAGTACACTGGGTTGCCTTCTTCATCAAAGTACTTAATAGGAGGCATATTCGTGATCTCTCTGTTATCTTGCTCTATCATGAAAGGGACATGCTCCGGGAGTGGCTCTGAAATTGGTTCTGGAATGTCTGGAAGGCAGAATTTCCATCCTTCATTATTGTCCCAATACAGGTATGATCCAGGTATATCTGTCATTGCTAAAAGGCTCAGCATCTGATCCAATTCTTCACCCATATGATCTTCTACCCTAAGCTTCCCCGGCTTGTGTTCTTCCAGCTCAGTCGGTGGCTGTTCAGGGTGAACTTCTTCGAGTATCCAAACTGGTGCCCCGTGATGGGTGGTAAGGGTAGACTTGAAGCGCAATGATGATGCTTCCATGTACGGGAGACGCACACTTCACTTTGGGAAAGAGAGCCAATTTTGCAGAAAGGAAGGTTTGAAACAAGGAATTTTTTTATATATATTCAACATGATGTGACTATTGGGGCAACCCTTATGAATATGCAGATGATAAGATGTCCTAAGGTCAAACTACCCTGCAGGTGTATGTGAAACTGGAGACATTATGTATGCGCATGGAATGATATGTGCAGAAAACAACTTGACATATACAGAAAGTGGTAAAAGTTAACAGGATATATCACATAATCCTACC
Source organism: Gaultheria prostrata (assembly GCA_036023075.1). NCBI lineage: Eukaryota > Viridiplantae > Streptophyta > Magnoliopsida > Ericales > Ericaceae > Gaultheria > Gaultheria prostrata. The sequence continues at coordinate 50,075 of JAXBDA010001435.1, read as the reverse complement.
CTGTGGGCCCTGTCGTAGGTTGGAAGGAACTATGGTTTACTACATGCAAAAGGCTGGTTTTGGTTTATGGGGTTCCCCAGACTAAAGTCAATATTTGCCTCCCAATGCCAAGTGTACTCCATGGCAAAGGTAGTAACGGCAGGCTGACATATCATCGTCCAAGGTTGCTGAAAATCTTGGGATGTCCTAACACTGGCAAGCCAGATAGGGTAACCAAGACGCAGCGACGGGGCTTATCCAACATCGATGCACGTGCAAAGCGAAAGTTTTCATAATAAAATATTTTCAAAATCCCACAATATTTTTCAAGTTTGGCTCACTTTTAAATTAATTAGTATTTTGAAATCTTACTCAAGAAAACAACCGGGAAAGCTCTAGTCCGGATCGGTCGGGCTCTCACCTTGGCACCATTCCTTTCTTTGACAACGCTGAGCGTGTACTTTATGTCAAGCTTTCGGGGGTCATTATACAAGTGTAAAATGCCAAAATAAAAAATTAATTTAAAAACAAATCCCCAGCAAAGTTGTCATTTTGTGGACGGCGCCATGCGGCTCGACTGATTTTTGTATTTTGAAAAATGAACACGAAAAATGTGAGTCGCCACCAAGGATTAAAAAAATGTTTGGTACCCGAGAAATCGTTTTAAGAAAATAATGATGACTCTCATGTCGTTTTGAAAAAGATTTTTGGTCCATGAAAAAGATTCTTGGATTCGGGAGCCAAGTTACGCGCGGGGAAGGTTTTGTTTGAAAAAGCACCCCGCTCGCCCGGGATATTCCCGGTCTCTACTAAATATTGTGGGATTTTTCAAAAAATATTTTATTATGAAATCTTTTAAACAATTAACACAATTAATAACAATAAACATGAATTTATAAAACCATAACGGGAATAAAATGAAAATAAAAAAATAAAAATTTAATTAGATGAAAAACAAGGGGGAAAGTGCAATAACAGAAAAAAAACAGTCGACCAGAAAACTATAAAAAAAAAAACAGAGCACGATTTCCAGAAAAACTGAGCATTGACTGATCCACAAAATCTTAGCCGTACGGCCAACAAACACAGCCGTACGGCTAAGTAAGTGGGCCGCGCGGCTCACTTACTCGGGTTTTTCAAAAAAATTTGGTTCTCTGGTCGGAGACTAAAAATTGTTCTAAAAATGGTTTTGTTTGTATCAAATCATGCCCAGGGGTTTGGAAAACATTGGGGAATCAATTTTTATGAAAAATGTATCTCCGAATAGGATCGTACAGTGCGATAATGGGTAATATCGCCCGATACGGACCCATGGAGAATGGTTTTACTGAAAACACAATCGCTCGAGCCCAACAACGGCTTATGAAGTCGTATTGAACCCGGGGAAAACTCTTTCAGATGGTCGAAGCTTTGAACCCAACCAAGAACACGTTTTATACCTTGTATTGATCGAACCGAGAACTGAGACTTCGGATTTGGATGGCAAATCTTTCGGGTAACGTGGCTTTGAGTGATTTCTCGAAATTTTTGAAAGGGTTTATGAGGAGATTTCAGTGATGGTGGTGGTTTTACGGTGGTAATGGACGGAAACACGTTTACGAAGTCACGGTGAGGGGTAGTCCGTGTACGGACAAGGAGGGGAGACACTGGTATATATAGCCGGAGTAGGTGAACCACCGGATCAAGCAAAAGATCCTCCCAATGATGAGATTCCTGACACCGAAGAATATATTCCCGCTCAGAAAATCTCTGGCGCCCCTATTTTCCGATTTGACAGCAAAACATAGCCACGTGGCTAATCAACTTGGCCGTACGGCCAACTAAGTGAGTCGGGCGGCTCACTTAGTGTTGCTTCTCCAAAAAGTTAGCCGCGTGGTCATGTACAAGAGCCATACGGCTGAGTTTGCTTAGTTTATTGAATTTTTGTCAGTCTGAGCTCTGTTCGATCATTCCAAGGTACCCTCACGTGTTCCATTTCATCATAGGGGATGCATATGGATTAAAATTGGGGTGTCTACAAAACTCCCTTGCCCATAACAAAATTCTTAACAGAATTGCTCGTTCTCAACAAAATCTTGAAGCCACAATGCAAAAGAAACTTTCTTCCTTGGAGCTTCTCATTCATGATTTGCAGCAAAAAATCCAGTCAGTTCACAATGAACTCCTTCTGATGGCATATGCAAACCAAACATTTTCAGCAGCCTTTTATCATAAAGATGTTGAGATGAAGCATTTGAAAGCCCAACTCCATTCTCTCCAAGCACAAAACCAAGCCCAGAATAAAGCCCAGTCCATGAACTCCTTTGACATGTTTGCCTCTTCCTCTAAGCAAACAACTTTCTCCCATGTTCCCTTAATGTCCCAGCCTTTGTTCTCCTCCCCAGGCGAATCCAGTATGTTTGGTAGTTTCGAAACTTCTCCCAGTTGCTTTGGAACCTCATCCATCATGGAACCAGTATCGTCATTCTTACCTCCACCAAAAAGACCAGCTCCACCTAGGCCAAATTTCCCAAAGCCACAGACAAAACCACATAGCCGACCACAAAACCCACCAGAAACCCCTCAGCCTTCACCGACCATTGGGAACACACTAAAATCGACAGACTAGCTCATGATTAAGAACTCAACCCCAAAGCCGTCTTCATCGACAAATCCCATCTCTTCCCCACTTCATACCATGGTTTCAACATTTGAAACAAATGTATCTTTGCATGAACCATTACCGGATTATTCCTCTGATACAGAGTCTAATAGTTCCATGGATTTTCCACATGTCTACATGATGAATCTAGAAAGCATGATAGCATGTGCTTGGACAATAGAATGGAATTTTTGTAGCAAAACTGCATGGGACTCAATATCTTGGGAAAACAGCAAAATATCATCAATGTAGACCAGGGCTGATGATAGAATAGGAGCAAATACCTTGATCATTGCCTTTTGAAATAGGGACGGAGGTGTTTTTAACCCAAATGGCATGACTGACCATTGGTAATGATGATCCGGAATGCAGAAACCAGTTTTGGGTCGATCATCCGGGTGAATTCCTAGCTGCCAGAATCTTGCCTTTTAATTCAAACTTTGAAAATATCTTTGCTTTTGGCAAATTTGCAAAGAGAACACTTCGCCTTGGAAAAGGAAATTTGTTATCTTGGAGAAAATGGTTGAGAGGCTGGTAATTGATAACCAGCCTGAGTTTTCCTTGAATTTGTTATGTTCTCTTATTGACATAGAATGCTTCGCATGCCCACTGTGAGGTAGTGGGCTCATCCATCCTTCTGATTGAAGTTATTGAAGTTCTTGAAGGGCGAGTTGGAAATGTTCTGCATTCATGCCATGGTGGGTGGCTTTGGTAGGATTAATGTCTTCATTTTTCTTGAAAGGAAGAGTAATGAAGAATTCTGGATTTTTCCACAGAGGATGGGAACATTTGGTAAGGAACTGGGAATGGGAATCTGCACAGGAAGTCTGGATTATGGAATTTTTTATGGCAGAAAAATCTTCAAAAGAGAAGAGGTTTGGCTGGGTAGTCCATGGTAACAAGTAGTTCTTGTACTTTAATCCTTTCTTCAACCAACTGATCTTGCTTAAATTCTGAAGGACATCAAATCCTAGCAACAAATCTTTTCCTGGAAGAGCTGAACCATAAACTTTGAGTTTGATAGCGTAACCTGAAAACAATTGGAGTGTGATAGGCTTGCTGATCAAGTTTATGACAAAGATTTCTCCATTTGCTGCAGTGAAAGGACGAAAGCAAGATTGCCAGTAAGATTTGGGTAGGATGGTTGGGTTCAGGATAGAGGCTGTTGCTCCCGTATCAAAGAAAGCGATGACTGGATTTGGCTTTTCATATTTTCCAAGCAGGATTTGGACTTTGGCAAGTGGCTGAGCCAAGAGAATATCTGGGGTTTGAATTGTTTGGATTGTTCCAGATTCTGATTCTAATTCAGAGGAAGATTCAGAGTGTGAAGGCTGAGGGTTTGAAGGTTCAGGGATTTCTGGTGAATTTTGTGGTCGGCTATGTGGTTTTGTCTGTGGCTTTGCGAAATTTGGCCTAGGTGGAACTGGTCTTTTTGATGGAGGTAAGAATGACGATACTGGTTCCATGATGGATGAGGTTCCAAAACTAATGGGAGAAGTTTCGAAACTACCAAACATACTAGATTCGCTTGGGGAGGAGAACAAAGGTTGGGACATTGGGGGAACATGGGAGAAAGTTGTTTGCTTAGAGGAAGAGGCAAACATGTCAATGGAGTTCATGGATTGGGCTTTTTCTGGGCTTGGTTTTGTGCTTGGAGAGAATGGAGTTGGGCTTTCAAATGCTTCATCTCAGCATCTTTATGATAAAAGGCTGCTGAAAGTGTTTGGTTTGCATATGCCATCTGAAGGAGTTCATTGTGAACTGACTGGATTTTCTGCTGCAAATCATGAATGAAAATCTCCAAGGAAGAAAGCTTCTTTTGCATTGTGGCTTCAAGATTTTGTTGAAAGCGAGCAATTCTGTTAAGAATTTTATTCCGGGCAATGGAGTTTTCTGCTTGCCAATATATTGTTGCTTCTGCTGCAGAAACATTTTTGGCACTTCCGTCTGGGAGAATGGTTGCGGGATCTTGGATTTTATGACGGTGGGTGATTTTTTCTTGTGGGTTGTGGAATTCCAAGGGAGGAAACTCTTCTTCATTCCAGGTAGAACTGGAGGAAATCATGTAAACTTGGGGTGGAACGGTTTGGAGGTGTTTTGGGTATGGTTTGGGGGAGGTTCATCATCTTCGGCCAAGTATTCTGCAAGACAATTAGGACAGGGACAAATACTGGAATACTTGTGACCTGGTTTTGGGTTTTGGGAAGGTCTGGTGGAATCAACAAACAATTTTGATCTGGGATGGGAATATTTCTGGGTGAGGGGAGGATAAGGTGGAAATCTTTGGAAAGCTAATTTCAACAGAACCATAGGGTTTGGTATGGAAGGTAGGGTTGGAGGACTGGACAGGTGTTGGTTTATGTGTAGTTTTTTCATAAGTTGTGACCCAAGATTCTAGGAGAAGCTTAAGAAGTTCATGACGGGTTATTTGGCGAGGTACATGGACACATAAGGCTTGATGAGGGGCATTGACGGTCAGGAAGAGGGCTTCTTCAGTTGATGTGGGTAAGGACATGTCAAGGGCATGGTTTTGGAGACGGTAGGCCATTTGGTAATGGAGTGTAGCTGCATATGTGGTTGAGATTTGACTATAGAATTGTATTGTTGACTTTGACTATTCAACGGAGAAATGTATGACATTGGACCTATCCTAGGTGGAAATTATGTCTTTTGGTTATTAAAATTGAGGGCGTGACATTGGGCTTCTCTTCATTTGTCACATCATGGTGGTGTGCATTGTGGTGCAAGAATGGTGTACCCATAGGATTTTCCAAAAGGGAGAGAGGGGAACAACGGAGGAATCAAGAAGGTGTTTGTAAAGAAGGTAAGTGAGGGGGATAAGCGGATAACACCCATTGCCTAGGATAAGCTTATCCAGGTGCATACAAAGACCAAATTACCCATCAAACCATTTTTCTATTAGTAATACAATGATTTAAAGAGGGCAAAAAACTAATTTCTCACATTATCAACTTTTATTCTCCACTCTTATCCACCAATATCAACTATTACACACACACACACACACATCCACCTTTATCGTTCAAAACAAAATTAACCCCCCTTATAACATATCCACCTCTTATTCACCATCACGGTTTGATTAGATGTGGGATTAAATCTGGATGAATAAAATAGTGATGGGAGATAAAATAGTATGTGGTATTATTTATAGAGGGTGGACCTACATTGATGTGATATTTATGGATGACGATTAAATAGTACTTAGTTTGGAAGATTTTGGTAATAATAGGGATAAAATAGTACTTGGTTTGTTTTGTGGTTGAAATGAGGGGATAAGAATTAATAAGAGGGGTTGGGGTGGATTGGTCTGGATTAAGGAAGAGTTATTCGCCCAGACTAAATACCATGTCCGTGTTTAGTCATATTTAGTCCGGGCTAGGCCGGATTAAATTGGAGGGAGATTAAATAGTTCGGCTTGCAAGTGGTCTCTCAAACCAAGTTATCTACGTGGGCATGAGACTAAATAATCCAAGATTTCTTATCCGACGTCCTAATTCGGCATCCAAACGAGCCCTCACTTTTATTACATAAAACCTTATGCGTCCAACAAATGGGCCCTAGAACTTTCACCATATGTTGTGCTGGCATCCTCTTGGGGATTAAACTGCCACCAATCTAAAGAGGAGTTAGGTGAGTTTCAATAAAAAAAAATACTGTTATTTATGAGTTCGGAATTTTTGTCGTCTTTTCTGATTTAAAAAAAATCACGAAAGATTAAAAATCCCAAATAACTGGTATTTTGTATTTTGTCGTCTTATATGACTTCTCTTTAACGTTAAGCCACATTATACTATCTCATTGAGAAGAATGCTTAATTCCAATAATTATAACGAAAAACTAAATAAACTACCAAAAAAAAGTTTTAATACAAAATAATGGAAGACTAATATTTTTTTACGTAGGCCCAATTCCACTAACAAAAATCAGATTATTTTAAAAACCAAGACAAATCATTATCTCTCAATATATCATATAAAAAATTATATAAACACAAAAAAAATCAATACTCCCTCCGTCCCAATTTCTTGGGTCTGTTTCCTTTTTTTGGAAAGCTCAAAAAATTATCAATATCTTTTAATTTATAATACTTTTTATATTTAATATGGTTTTTGTTGGATAGATATCAATTAATTTTGTTAAACAAAGATTTCGAAATCATAAATTTTTTTTATAAATTATGAGATATAGATAATTTTTTAAGACGTCCAAAAAGGTAAACAAACCCTACAAATTGGGACGGGGTGTAAATTTTTTTTTGTTAGTAGAACACCGCTGTGGCATTTTTAGTAGAAAAGAAAGCAACCCCCTCAAATGTAAATGCAAGCCTACAAACTTTGCAAATGACTCTTTCCGTCCAAAATATTTGGCCAAAAGTACTATTTACACCTCTCAAAAAATCATCTTTATTTTGTAATTTATACTATTTTTTATGATTTGAAAATTTTTGTTTAATAAAACTAAGTAAAATCTATCAAACAAGATCCCTATTGCATATATAATTCATTATACCTGGAAAAATATAGATGATTTTTCAAAAAGAATGAATAGTAAATGTGTGCCAAACATTTTTGGACGAGAAAGTACTGTACAAAGGTATCGCCCGTTTACCCTCTCACTCTCTCTCTCTCTGTACGTGCTTTCTCCTGCTCACTCCCTCTACGGTCGGCAGGGAAGTGTGCAGCGCGCCACCACCCTTCTTCCCAAGCACCGCACTTCTTACCCAAACTCCTCGTCGATGAATTTCGATTGACTAGTGTTCCCTCGCCAGACGACCGGTCAGTACCGCCGACGTGTTCATATACAGGTAAGATAATACAAACAAGTCTTGCGATTTCTTATTCTAGGGTTTACTTTGATTTGTTTGGTGGAGTTTGGAGTTTATGATTCATGGATCTCGAAGTAGTTTTTAGGCTATTTGTAGATTTAGTTTTTGCCTAAAATTGTTTGCACTTCGTATTTTATTGCTGCATTTGGTAATTTTTTTTTTTAGATTTGTTAACATTTATGGCCATCTGTTGTCATTGGTAAGCGATTTGTCGGTTGTTACATGTTCTTTGTTGATCGTTTGTTTTTCGCCTCTTTTGGGTGTTTGATTTGGTGGAGGTGGTTCTCGTGTTGTCTGATTTCCCTGTTTTGTTTCGCGTTCTTTGCATGCTTTGCTGGCTAAGTAGGTGGCGTAGTTGATATGGTTTTCGTTGTTTGAGTTTTGCTCTCAAAATTTGTCTCTGGGTTTTGGTCTGGTGGTTGGAATTTCTGTGGAGTGAATTTTACTTATAACCCTCAAACTATCCACCAGTCGTCCTCGAACTACTAAAATCACACATTTCGTCCTCAAACTATCCTATTTTATCCTATTGGGTCCAATACCTAACTTCTGTTAGAAAATTGGATGGAAAGTTGCATTCCCTCAAGGCACAATTGTCATTCCCTCTCATTCTTCTCCTCCTCCATCAGATTATATTTTTGTAACCTAACGAAGATGCCTCTGCTTTCACTCGGTCAATGAGATCTCTGCTTTCTCATTCCGTACGTCGTCGTTTTGTTCTTTGTACTCTTTCGTATATCACCTCGCCCTCACGTCCCACTCGATGACGATTCGACGGGAAAATTGTTCTCATCGAAACCCAAAACCGAACACGAACCCATTTTAATTTCGATGAGATTAGCACTCAAAACAATTGAATTTTCATTCCCAGACTCGTAATTCGATTCGAGTGAAACCCATTTGTGTTTTACGTATACGAAATCTACATATAACATCTGTTCATATACATATGAATTTTCACAATTGTAGCAAACTGGCAATTTTTTTGCTCGAATAGTTTGGCTATTTGCTGTATTGAACTGGTTTCATGAGATTGACAATGGCTATTTTTACTATTCTATCAGTGTTCAGTTAGAGAACACGAACACACGAACATGTGAGGATTCGGTGAATTGGGTGTCCGATATTTTGAACTGGTTTACTACCCTTAGCTAATGTGGCCATTGTTGCCTGTGCTTGATTTCTGATTTCTGATTTCTGAGTTCATGATGGAGGTTGACATGTTCTTGGGTACCTAGAGCCAATCTTTATTTTACGTTTTTAATCAACAGACTTGCTCCCCGGTTTGTCCGCCTTTGAGGAAGAAGGCATGGAAACAGCAGGGGGGAGAGAGAAATTAGAACAGAGACCTGGTTTTCTGCTGGAGAGAGAGAGAGAGAGAGAGAGAGAGAGAGAGAGAGAGAGAGAGAGAGAGAGAGAGGTGAGGGACGACTGGAAATGACAACTCTGCCCCTTTAGGAGGTCATGTGAGTTGCACATGTGCAACTTTCCATCCACTTTCCTAACAGAAGTTAGCAATTAGACCAATAGGATGAAATCGAATAGTTTGAGGACGAAATGGGTGATTTTGGTAGTTTGAGGACGACATAGAAAAGTGGTGCATAGTTTGAGGGTTATAAGTGAAATTCACTCAATTTCTGTGTGATTTTAGGGTTCATTGCAAGTAAAACGCAGGTTGGGAAGGGAAAACATACTCAGATTAGGACCAAAAGACTCCATTGACTTGGTACTGTGAGAGTCGCATGGGTGGTACTACTAATAATTCTTGATTCAATAAAAAGACAAGATTCCATATGAAAATCAAAGCATTTTTACTCTTCCTTGTGAACAAAATTACCGAGATAGTTTCCAGTAATTTGTTTGGAGATCGAAAGATTTGGTTTTTATGAAATCCATTTGTTTTGGGATTTGTTGTCATATGTGATTTTATGAAGCGTGTTTGCATGTTATACTTCGTTTTTGGCAATTTTGGTGGTGGTTAAATCAATTAAAATTAATGAATGTGACTGCAAAGCTATATGAGATGCACTTTCTCATTTTGATTTAGCTTTTACGAAGGGAGTTGCTTGTTATGATAGGGGAAGACGGGTTTCCCGAAGTAATGTCATTGACAAGACTTTTGCACAACTGCTCTTATAAGCTTTCACATAAAGGGCATAAAACAACTACTTATTGAAGCAGAGAAAGTTATGAATAAACATGTGTTTTGGTTGTTCCATGTAGAAGCTAGATATAGTAACATGAAAGAAAGTATGCGGGCCACAAATTTACTTGACAGTTGTGCATAATGTTCTAATCATTAGTGCAAAATGATTAGAAATGTTTGATTGAAACCCCTCACCCATTTAGGGCATAGATACTTAAATGTACAATTGTTTTTGATATACTAATATCGATATGTGATTGGGCATTTTGATTTGCTTTATATACTCGGTACAGAAATATGGATGAATAATTGGGTAATGTGATTGCGCAATTTTGGTGAAATTGATTTCTGCTTCTAGGTCTTTGTTTTGCAGATTCGGATATTGTGTGGTGTTTATCCTGATGATTTAATTGTAGATTTTCCATATGTTAAAGATGTTCAGAGAAGCAGTAAATGCTCATTGTCTTGTGATAATTTAATGTTCTGGTTTTTGTCATGGGAATCCATTATGTTCTATGTTACATGGACTCTGGTACGAGTATCGGGTGCGGGTGCATGTCCAAGCGTCGGACCATCCTAGACTTAAATCTTAGGATACTGGGATATGTGTCCCACAACGGGGTATGAGTACGGGGACACCTCCTGAACACCTGTTTGAAGTATATATTGCATGACTATAGGAGGTTATATATTGTAAATTATACTTAGTAATGTATTGAAACAGGAAGAGCTAAGAAAAATGTGTTCTTTCTATTTCATGTCCATGTGAAAGTCTAGAAATATCGCTTTTCTAGCTAATTTGGTAGTCCTTTTCTATGAATATCATACAATTAGGGGATCCGAGATACGCGTGTCGGACACATGACATGGGTATTTCAGCCAAAATGAAGGATCCATGTAACATAGGTTATGTTGCCAATAATACAGACAAAACATCTCTATTTCTAATGTAAGAGTGAAACTGCAACACAGATAAATTCTTGGAACTTAAATGAGTTTTTTTTTAAATGAAAAAAAAAAAAAGCAGAAACTTTAGAGTACACAAGACAGCCCAATTTGGAAAGGAGAAAAAAAAACTTCTAAGATAAACACTCTTCAATGGTGTGAGTTTGAAAGAGAACACTTTTTATCCCACTTTGTCGACTCAAATATAGCATGACTTTGCCACATCATGGCATGTTTTTCCCCAAGGGTTTACTATAATGGCATTGATCATTGGGAGCGTGGAAAATGGCTTACCCATTCTATTGTGGAAAATGAAAGGACTTTGGAATTTAAATGCTATGTTTTTTTTCTTTTTCGTTCCAATCTCTGATGCATGATTTTTCTTGGTCTAAACTTGATCTATGATGTGGGCAAGTGAAATTTGCTTAGTAGTGCACTTTTTTGTTTACTTGATGATCTATAGAGCCAAATAGACTGAATTGCATCTATTGTGTAAAGCTTTTTAAAGCAGAAAGTCAGGCATCATCTCTTCATGTTCATGAACTGAGTTCTTTTAATGCTAGGAGGTGGTTTGATAAAATACAAAGTATAAGTTTAATTTGTGATATTTCTCTTTAATTGAGGCAATTCCTAATAGGAGAGACCTCATGGTTGAAACTGAATATAGATTACGTTTTTGGGTGAAAAACAAAGAGAGAAGGTTGCCTTTTCTCTTAATGATTTAGCTTTTGAGCTGCCGAATGTGTTTGGAATTTTTTAACAATTGGTGGAGAATTAATTGACTTATAGAAAAGCTGCTAAGATGTGTACAACTAGAGCTACTTAGTGTAAAGTAAGATAAGGTAGCCTGAAAATTGCGAGTAGGTTAGCTTTCTGCTTTCCTTTGAATTAAACTGTCATTGTTTAGCTGCCATCATTCTTCTTTTTGTCTTGGTTTTTAGAAATTTGCTAGAAAAATGCTAGGATTAGTTGAAAAGACTTTGCATCCTTGCATAAAAGAGAACTACATCAGATTCTGGCACTGTTTTATTAATGCATCACAATAGGTATTGTTTATGTTTTCCACCTGTTTGAAATGATTTGTCGTCCATGTTCTCTATATGACAGAGTTTTGCATTCTCCAATGGAAAATAGGCCGGACATAAACGAGGAGACCAACAAACCTACATCTTTGGACAATTTTCGTCAATGGAACCAATGGCAATTGCTTGATTCCATTCTCCCAACAGGTGGCTTTGCTCATTCTTTTGGTCTCGAGGCAGCAGTTCAAGCTCGTCTAGTTTCTAATCTTGACGATCGTCGGATTTTCGTGGTCCATGTGTTGGATAATACAGGGAGCCTCATTCTTCCATTCATTTATTCTTCAACCATCTCCCCCGACATGCAAACATGGCATATGCTTGACAAAATGTTGGATGCGACACTAACAAATGAAGTAGGTCGTAAGGCATCAATTGCACAAGGATCAGCACTTATGAGGGTGGCTGCATCTGTATTTTCAGATGTCCCTTCTTTAAAGATGATGAGAGATGCATCTTTGGCTAGTGGCGGAATTGCTTTCCATCATGCTCCTATTTTTGGGCTCATATGTGGACTTCTTGGGTTTGATTTCGAAAAATCTCAGAGGGCATATATGTTCATAACGATGAGAGATATAATCTCTGCTGCAACTAGGCTAAATTTGGTAGGCCCCATAGGCGCCGCCTCATTGCAACATCAGATTGCTGCTGTTGCTGAAGGTTTGTCAAACAAGTGGATGAACTGTAAGGCTGAAGACGCCTGCCAAACGGCTCCTCTACTAGATACAGTGCGTGGTTGCCATGGCTACTTGTTTTCTCGGTTGTTCTGTTCCTGATAATGGATTAAGGTTTTAAGCAGACACTGTAAAACCTCACAGATCTTCCGTGTACTCGATGTGTAGTCGACATTTTTAACCGAGAATCGCTTGTTCAGGCTCAAGGTAGGAGAAATCTGAAAAAACTGGGAGAGCTAAGATTTTGTTCGGTTCAAAAGTTGAGGCCTAGCACTTGAGGTAGGGGATTTGCTACTCTCTCTAAGTATTTGCTATGATTTGTGGTATGTATATCCCTTGCATTTTGATCTCTCTCTTTGATTTTGCTAAAACCCATTACAAGATTCATGTTTATAGTGATTGAGAGTTGTTGTATGATTGATTCTTGTTTTTGGTTGATAAATTCTTGAATTAGTTGGTAAATCATCTAAATGGTACACCAACGAGTGGTTGAAGTGGAGTATTTGATCTACAATTAACTTAGTAGATGATTCGATGAAACTGTTTTTTTTTTTTTTTTTTTTTTGGAGGAAGAGGAAGAAATTGCATTAAATCAAACACCACAGTACACAAATCTGAACAAATAAAATCTAAAAACTACCAAAACAAACCTACAACTAAAAAAAGAAACAAATCGGAAAACATAACAAAGCCGCTGTCATGCCGCCGCTCGCCGTCGGTGTGGGAGGGCAAATCGGCCTCCCCTTGGTCCAAAAATCAAGATTCCGGCCGCCCATATTGACCGGAGAGCAGATCTGGTCATGCATGTGGAGTTACCGGTAAATCCAAGAAAGGAAGTGGTAAAGGAGAGTAAAGGAGAGGGGATGGATGAAGGGGGAAGGGGATGGGAGGGGGAGGGGATATGCGGCGGAAGGGGAAACTTCTCCGGCAGCTCACGCATCTCTCACTCTGTTTCTCTCTCTACACTCTGCTCTTCTCTCACGCATCTCTAATTCAATGAAACTGTTGAAAACCCAAATCCTGGGTTTGTTGTCTGCTGCTACTGCTGATGTTGGTTCCTGTGGATTCCATCCGGAAGGTTTGTCCAGTGCACTCCATTGAGTTTGTTTGATCTTGTTTTGGTCCCCGATGATATTGTCCCGGCGAGAAATGAGTGCGCCAACTGAGAGATAAATTATCTAAACAACTTAAACCTTCATATGGTACCATGGCTTTGAATCATCGATTGTCAAATAGCGATTACACATGGCGTCATGACAAATAGTCCCTCGGGCTTTGCTCTTTTGAATGCAGCTATCCCTGGGTCCTCATTTGGTCTTCTAATGCACAATTTACATGTACAATTTGACACTTCACATTGAGAACGAGGCGTAGTTCGTTTAACTTTAAGAAATGGGCATCTAATTTGGCACGTGGATTATTGTTAAAGTAGAACGGAGAATTTGCGTTTTAAATATGCTTTGACCCGTCCTAATCTTATACAGTATGTAAAACTTGTGGGCACGGTTGAATAATGGAACAAATGACATACAGGTCTATCGTAAAAAGATGAGGAGTATTGCACAATGGATTTTGATAGGACTATCTCACTTCCTTGTTTAGATGACTCTTTCCACTTGAAATTCATTCAACTTCCGTTACTTTGTCTTCTTTTTTTTTTTTTTATGGATATGTGATTTCCTCTTAAAAGATTGGTTGAAGTATTTGTAGCATATGATTAGTTGTTATTGATACCTGATTGAGAAAAATGTCCTGTGAGTACCCACGAGCACGCGAAAACCTTAAGGGATGAATATTGGGATGAAACAGACATGACATGAGAGTAAACTGACTAAATTGAGAAGTGGGAGAAGGCCATATGGGAAGGGGCAATGGTACGACACTAAGGCCATTGGTTGATGCACCGCTAGGAAGGGTACGTGTCTCATTGTTAAGAGACTAATGTAGTAAATGCCTGAAAGAAGTAAGAAATAGTGAGTAATAGTTTGAGAAATGCGTGAGGACTTGAAAGACCCTTGGTAATAAATGAACTTTTCACACGGATGTTTTTTGGATACATGCTCTTGTTTTTGGAAAGATGAGTTAATTGTCGTTAGAGAGAAGCAAGAGCACAATACCAATGTTAATAGATTCTTTCGCTCTCTGTATTTTTCATTAAGAATGTGTACCTTAGTTTTGGCTAATGTACTGAGGTATTCAGTTGTGAATTACCTTAAATGATGGGTGTCATCATGTATGACTCCAGTGTTAAAACAAAGCATGAAACAAAATTACTACATGTATAATAAAAAGAAGTTCTGTTATAGGGTGATCATCAATTGACAACCTTCAGTTTTGGTTGTGGAGCCGCCAATGGTTGAACCAAGTAGGTGGTAAGTGAGCCTATGAAATTAGAGTACAATGAGATACGTGCAGTCCTTGCTGAATAAGTTCCAAATATGTGGGTACTTCGAGGACACTCATTATTTAGGAAATGGTTTGGTACAAGCATAAGATGACGCACTATTATACAATATTTCTGGTGTTCTTTCTGGTCTCCTAGAAAAACCATATACGCATATCACCTTATTTATGTTTAGAGATGTAGAAAAAAAATTACTGGGCGAAGTGAATGCTCACCCCTTTTATTTTCAGATACCGATCAAAGATGATTTGTTGGAGTGCATTGTGTGCATTGCATCATTGAAAAACATATAAGGAATGAGTCATCGCACTATCTCATGAGCTCTCATTTGGGTAGATAAATGTGTAATTTTAACGTTTTCGTGATATTCGAATGAATGTAATAACTTGAATTTTAATCATGTTTTTCCCCATGGGGCATCATGGGTACCCATTTAGATTCTAATTGGTGAATGAACAGGGAATGGTTGTAGTGAGACAAGTTGCAAGTGAATTTATGGAAGACATGTGCTTATTTTTATTTCGAAATGTATACTTTTCTCTCTTAAAAATCGAGAGCGTGACATAAATTACCATCCAAACCAAGTACTCTCTCCGTCCCTTTTTAAGTGATACATACGGGAATACGTGCAATTTCAAATCCCTAAAAAACATATTTCTCTATATAATTTTTTAAATTTTTTATACCAAATTAAAGTGCTCATTGAGTACTTTAATTTGGTGCCAAAAAAATTAAAAACGTTCTACGGAGGTGCCTTGTTTAACGTCCACAAAAATACACGTTTCCGAAGCGAATCATTTAAAAAGGGACGGAAGGAGTACTATTGTACTAAATCTCTCCTCCATAAATGTTTCATCACTGTGGTGCCACCCTCCATATATATTACCCCTACTATTTTATACCCTCTCCATATATAATACCCCCAAAAATAATCGGGCATCCAATCGGCCCATTAGGTACTACTTGCCAACGATGTTTCGGAAGTTAGGCCTAGCAGGCTCGAAAATAGTGGACTAGTCCCCATCCTTAGAGATTGGGCTTTTGAGCAGCATAATTGGGTATCTCTTAATAAGAGTTCTTTTGTTAACTTCACTTCACTTCACACAATGGGGGCTGCAAGCCAGAGGTCCAAATTCAAGCATTGAAACTTTGGTAGTTCTCAGAATTCTTCTTTCAGTATCAAAGTGCTTTTGTAAATAAATCTAATACAATCTTACACCTCTAGGGCTCGTTTGGATGTTGTTTATGGGGGAGGGATGAAGCCATCAGGGGGATAAGCGGGTGATTTGATGTTTAGCCCATGCTTTGGATGCAAAAATCACACCCGACTAAATAGTCGCCGGCGAAATAATCCGGGGGAAGCTGGACTAAATAAAAGCAGGGGGTGCTTCTATTTAGTCCGGGTGGATTATTCTCCCATTTTTACTTCTCTTCCAACTTCTACTTGTGAACCAAACAAAGAAGAGATTACAAAACAAAAAATCAGATCTTGAACACCCAATACAATCTCAAATCTTAAAAAATTACCAAACAATTACAAAAGATCAGGAAGAAAATTACATATCTGCTGTAATTAGGGACCATCGCCGGACCACCATCATCGCGGCCATCATCATCGTCGGATCATGTGGTTGCAAGAGTGAGACAGAAAGGTGGAGATTGGCCAGCGTCATCTGCGAGAGAGAGAGAGAGAGGAGATCGGCGCTTAATGCATAGAGAGAGGTGGTGGTGGGTGTCAGCAGGGCCGGCGGCCAAGCCAGCAAAGCAGATCATTTGGGACTGCATTCCAGTGGCTTTATTGTGGACAATTTGGAATGTAAGAAATAAGCTTGTCTTTGAAGAATCTCAGCCAGATTGGGAGAACATCACTGAACTTATCAAGGTCAGAGTAGCCTTATGGGTCAAAACAAAGCTGGGAGGGGGAGATTACATAGTGGATGATTTTGTGTTCAGATTACAAAGTATTCTTCAATCTCTATAACAAATATTTCTCCACACAATTGACGAATTGCAGCTATGGTCTACCAAGTTTGGAAAACACGAGCCTAGAGGATGCTGATCTGCACTTAAATTGTAATTTTCTACTTGATTTGCATGTAGACAGTTTCGAATATTTGTCTTCAGGAGGGTCTGTCTCCTGAATGTTTTATTTTTCTTAGCTTCTTTCTCTCTGTTGGTTGGCATCTTGCTAATCCCTCTTGGGTCAGGGTTGGCTTATGTTTTGCTTTAAGTGTTTCACCAAATTTTGGTTCCACTCTCTGCTTAAATCTGTCCTCCTTGCTCCCTTTAATCTTTGTACTGTGCTTCAAAGGTTAATACTCCCTCCGTCCATTTTATAGTATGTACATTTCTATTTTGGGTTGTTTCTTAATAAGTGTGTGTTTTGAAAAGTTAGTGGGTATATTTTCTATTTTGCCCTTAAAAGTAGATTCATTTTTAAAAAAGTTAGTGGGTATTATTATATTGATAAGGGTAAGTAATGGAAAGTAGATGTAAAAATTGTAAAAATTGATGTGAGAGAAAAATAGTTAGAATTCTCAGGTAACACACTTAAGAAGGGACGGAGGGAGTAAATCCTATTCTTTTGCCGTTCAAAAAAAAAAGCAGGGCTGGCGGCCCATGTAATTTCTCAGAGAGAGAGAGAGAGGAGGAGGAAGAGACGAGAAGACCACCACAGTCCACAAATGAAACTGTTCGTTGTTTACAATGGTAAAAGGAGAGAATAATTGATTCGGTGTGGCACATTTGTTGTAGTGTAAATTAATCTAACGGTCTAAAATTGCAATTGGATTTCAACTGTAACAATGATATTCCAACTAGGGCTGCAAATGAGCCGAATTGAGCCGACCTTTAGAATGTTCAAGTTCGTTCGTTAAGTTTTTAAACGAATTCGAGCCGAGCTCGAACTCACTAAAAATTTGACGAGCCGAGCTTGCCTGGGTTTGATTAGAACTTGAACATGTTCACGAGCCTTAACGAGTCAAAAATACTATATATTTATGCTTTCATACAGATCTAAAACTGTAAATAAAATTTTTATTTTGCACATAAATAAGCTCATACATTAGGGCTGCCCACCGGATCATCCGATCCGCCAATCCGACCAATCCGAGCCATCCGTAGATTCATCCGAGGTATGTACGGATGGGTTGCGGATCGTAAAACACTGAAGTAGTCGGTTTCGGATCGGATCCGGTTAAATCTGATCCGCCCGTGAAAAAAAAAATGCACAGCAGTAGTGCAGTACAGCACTACCCACCCCACTACCCAGGCCATTTCGGCCAAAAACAAAAAGGTAATATGTGTAGCTGTACGGTTACACCACAGCCTACCAAAGTAGTACCAATTTCTTTTCTACTTTCTAACCCTAATCTGACTCTCCTCATTCTCTCCGCCTCTCAGTCTCCACACCCAGCAAGCATCCCATTGTAAAACCCTAATCGATCTCTCACTCCCTCCATCTCCTCCTCCGACGCCTCTCAACCTCCACACCCACAATCTGGTACGACTCTCTCTCTCTCACTCTCTCTCTCTCAAATCGTGGCCACATCCAGCCGCCGTAGACTCCCCTAATGGCGGCCTTCTCCTTAGCCGGCGAGCACATTGATTGGGCTAGACAAAATTAGGTTGAAAAATGATTGGGCTGGAAAATGGGCCGGAAAAATGGTTGGAAAATTTTCCTAAATTGGCCCAAGCAAATTGGCCCATTTGAAAGCCCAAACTGCCAAATTGATCCGGAACCGATCCATGAAATCCGTAACTGATCCGATCCATCCGTATGTCACGTACGGATGGTTCCCGAATCCTAAAAACCCAAATCCGCTCTGACCGGATCGGATCGGATCCGTATCCGAACCTACCAAATCCGATCCATGGACACTATCATACATCTATAAAATTATAAAAATATGTTCAAATTTTAAGTTTGTAATACTTCTAAAAGTTTTATATACATATAAGATATAAAATTTTCATTATAAACATGTAAAAGTTCTTACATGTTCAAGGTTATATGTGAAATTCTTACGAAATATATATGTCTACTCTAGGTTCGCGAGCCCAACAAAGCCGAATATCGTCAAGTTCAAGTTCGGCTCGTTTATGGACCGAGCCTAACGTTGGGGTCCAGGTCCGGCTCGTTTAGTAGACGAGTCGAACTCGAACAAGCCCTTACCGAATCGAGCCTTGAATAGTTTGCGAACGGCTCGGTTCATTTGCAGCCCTAATTCCAACGGTAAAAAAGAGAGAGATTATTTCGGTAACAAAGTTACTACTTTTCAATTACTTTTAATTTTACATTTTATTTTATAAAATAATATTACAACAAAATATTATAAGTTTATTGTTAAAAAGCATATCAAATTAATAATTTTCGGTATTTACATAATTACGTAAATGCAAAACCTAAGATATGCATTACCAATGGCAAAATAGTCTTTTGACATATTTTTACATCATCTACCCTCCTTATCCCCCCCTTTTTAATCCTTCAACCAAACCATGGACTATTTAATCCTCATCTATAATACAATTCAGCTCATATTTGTAGTGGGCGGCTAAGATCAATTCAATCCAATGGTGGATTTTTTTATTGATTTGTAAAATTAAAACACAGTTTCCCGTCAATCTCTCCCTCATTCAGTAAAAGGATAAGAAAAGTCTATATTTTAAGGAATCCTAAATGGAAAGGTTATTTATTGACTTTATTTTGATTGAAGGCAAAAAAACCTATCTCATATTAATCCCTCCCAGCCATTCTCCCTCTCCCTCTTCATCTTTCACGGCCGTGCTTTCTCTCCCTGCATACCCACATCAGTAAAGGTAATCAATGGCCACTTTCGTTTTGCATTAATCAAAAAGGAGCAATCGTTTTACTTTGTAATTGGTCTCCTATTTACTTTTTTTTGTTTGTTGATACTACGGGATTTTGTCAAGTGGCCAAATATCACTCCTTTCTGTTTTGTGACATTCTTTTATTTGGGTCTTCTTTAATTTTCCCGATATCTGTTCTTAATTCTATTGCACAGATTAGTTTAATTTTACACATCAAGTGTTAACAAAAATGATGTGGTGTTTTTTATTTAACTCTGTTTACAATATGGGTTTACATATACAAAGTGGGAGAGGGCAGTCAACGACGGGGTGGGGCTGCCCAAATGCCTTCCCATGCCTGCAGAGCTTCTCCCATGAAGCCATTAGCCAACCCATTTTTGTCCCCGTGAAGCCATTAGCCAACCCGGCACCGGCACGGTGAAGCACGGGACACGGCACGGGTTGTGCCGGTGGCACGACGCGGGCACGATTAGGCACCGCACGAGCACGGGTAATTCGCTTATAGATGGGTAGTGCCGTAAGCACAACACGGGCAAGGGCAGGGGCACAGTGTTGCGTTGTGCCACCGGCACGGGTAATCACTAGTTTCATATATGTCACATCAATATGAGATTACCCTTCTTATTTAATCCCTCCTATTATTTAATTTCCCTTACTATTTAATCCCACCAAAAATAATACGTCATCCAAACGGGCCGCTACTGTTACGGGATTTTTATGGTGGTTGAGGTCTTGGATATGGTGGCAGTCTTCTACTTCTACACGTACGTGATTAACATGCGTGGGTTGGCCAAACGGGTAAGCTGTTACACCCACGTGGCCCAATCGTGTCGCTCCACTTGTCATACGGGTGATGGTCTTCACTTGAGTAGGTTGGAGTCTGTTGTGCCTGTACACTTGATCACCTGATATATTGGGAATATTCGGATGAATTTTCGATTAAAATGAATCAGATTCACTTAAAAGATTATGTTTGTAAGTGACAAGTTATCTGATGTAACATTAAAACTCAGACATCTATTTTGTTTAGAGAAAACATTTTTTAACACTGCCAGTGTAAAATCCATCTTTTTTCCACCACCACCGGCCTTATGTGGATCCCATCGTGAGTTTATTGTTTTGTTTGGAACGGTTCATCTTGTAGGACCCGTAGAGTAGTGTATTAATTCAAAAAATTAGTTTTACCGGACATCAATAGATATACAAAATTTTGAATTTTGTTTTGTGAAATAGACGTTCAAAGACAATTTAACTTTAAAATCCATGACCATTCCATTTTACAAAATAAAATTCAAATTTTGATATATCTGTCGATGTCTGATCAATCTAATTTTTGCAAGGATTTAGTATTCTTCGGCCCCAACAAGATGAATGGTTCAAATCAACAATTAGTACACAATGGGACCTACAAAAATGGTGGTGGAAAAGTGAGATTTTACACCGGCAATATAAAGAATGTTCTCTCGTTTGTTTATTCCATGTCGGACTTACTTGCACGCACGTCCTAACAAGGGGATGGCTTATACTGTAATTCATATTGAGGTTTTATAACAGACCATATAAGCCATGCAAAAACTAATTCATTTTTATACGTACTTCAACTCTATTGTAGTTTTTAACCCATTACTTTTGTAGTACTTCATTTTATCCATTAGTTTTTTAAATAATAGACCATGAGCCATGCAAAATCTAATTCATTTTTTAGCACTAAGACTAAATAACACACCATAAGCCATGCAAAATCTAATTCATTTTTAGCACTTAGGTGCCGGGACTCAGGAGAAAGGAGATCAGAAGTTAAACTCCTCCTTTAATGTGTTAATCTAACTATTTTGAATTTTGCTGTGGAAAAAAAAAAAAAAAAACCTCTATCATGATATGTTCTTCCTTCACCAGCTTAAAAAAAAATTCAGACGAATTTCTTAGTCAAAAGTAAAATAGTGAACAATTTCTGAAAAAAGATTTCTTAAGATATTGTATCAATTATACACAAGTTAAAGCAAGTCGGCTGATGGATTCTGCGCGTTTCGGAATAAATGGAGATTATTTTCCTTTGGCTGGCTAAAATACCTAGCTAGCTCAAGTTTTTAACAAGGCTGAAGTGGATTTATGAAATGAATTTTTAGCACAAAAGTTATGAACTCGAGATGGATGTTAGAGATTTTTCTCAACAAAACAATATGAATAAAGGAGTGCATACCGTACAAACCCACCGGGATGTTTATTATGATATTTCCCGAAGCAAATTAAAATTGGGACTTCAGAAGTTGAGAGACATTAGGCAACTGCCCAGCTAAGATTATCTTGGGTTGGACCCTCGATCTTAACCTTATACTCAAACTTTTACGGCCTAACACAAACAGTTAGCTCCTCGTTTTGATGCTTTTATACTTACCCTGTTTAATCTTGTATCTTCGATATTTGATTAATAAAAGTATTATTTTTTGCCGTTAAAAAAAAAAAAAAAAAAAACTCAAACAGTTAGCCCAAGTTACTGAAAGAACACTTTTGCAGCACTATGATCATCATAACTTAACCTTGCCAAAAACACACATTTGGCAAAATTGATCATCATGAAAGAATTGTGAAGTCCACTAAAAAAACCAAATATTAATGAAGTGCACGGGCATCCTCGCTTGTATAGTCAAAAGTGAAGCTTCAAAACCAACTCAACCACTAGAAATCTACAAGTCAAAAAAAAAAAAAAAAATCCCTTTTGCTAACTATGTATGAGCTGGTCTTGACAATTACAAAACTTTAGGCCTCACGAGCCTATTTAAGCCCTTCATCCACAAACCCTTGTATACAATCCACCACAATCAAATTAGCAAAAGCCTTTTTCAAATGTCTAGTACCACACTCCTTTTGATGGCCATTCTCCACCTTCTCCTCCTCCTTACACCACCAACAACCACCATTACTAGGGTTGCTACTGCCACGAGGCTTCTGGGGTCGAAGCCAGAAGACTATGTCGCTTTCAAGCCCGTGGGAAGCCCCGGACAACCCGAGTACTTTGGAAGTGGATCGAACATAAAGAGTTGCTTGCCTAAAGGGTTTCGACACTCTTCTGCGCCTAGCCGGTACATCAATTATCACACTGATGGTTCAACCAGCTTGTGTTCCTCCGGCGATCAAGATAACCCTAGACCATGAGGAATGGTTTTGGGTTAATGCTGAATCTATACGTACCTTCGTTATGTGTGGAAATGAAGACATAACTCTTCATGTTTTCTTATTTAATTGTTTGTTTTGTTTGTTTTTTTATGGTTGAATATATGCGTGTGAGATAAACAAGAATACTCATGAATTGTAATAAACACCATACAATATTTCGTATGTTTTTTTAGTAAAAGACGAAAGAATAGTTCTGCTCGATGCGCGGCTGCATTATTTCGTATGTTTTTAGTCATTATGGAAAGTACCCTTGATTATTTGGATATTCCAGGTAAGTAGTCAAACAAGGTGTTCGAATATTTACATTGAATGAAAAAATAGAAACTTGTTTCCATTTCAATAGAAAGAACGATATATCGCAACGAAGCATACCACATTGTGGTACATACGTTGTCAGCTTGCACAAAAATATATAAAAAAAAAAATAACTAACTTTAATTGAATTCAAAGACCAAATCAAAAACAATGAAAACTAGGGGAAAAAAGGAGTGCCCAATTAAAGGTTGGAGCTAGCTCGTTTATTGGGTTCCAAATCTACATACGATTTAAGATTAAAAAGCACACTAAAAAAATAAGGAATCAATGCACCTAAACAACTATATACAAATTAAACTTAGCCGGTTAGTTAGAGCATCACCAATGGCATACTCAAATGTGAAAACTCAAATGTTGCGACATCACCTTTTGAGTAATCGTTTAATGGGTTTCTAAAGTTAACAATGTGAAGCTATATAATAGTTCATTTTTTGTCCATAATCAAAAGAATAGAAAATATTGATAGTTTTGAGTATCCAAGTTTGATTATTGGGAAAATATTGATAGTTTTGACTATCAAAATGCCAAAATTTGAGTATTTATAAAGAATATTGCTAACTTTGAGTATTTATCCAAATGTCATTGTAAGCCTTTTTTAAATATCCAAATGCCAAAATTTGATTATTTTTCTTTTTGAGTATGCCATTGGGTAGCCCTTGTACCTTTAAGAAGCTGAGAAACTTGACCTTCCCCCAAGGAAGAGGCTGTTCTATTTTTCCCAAATCACAATGCTGATAGCATACATAAAGTACTTTTTTTCTTATCGGCAAAAGAGAAATATATATAGAAGTCGATAAGGGTACATCGAGGGAAGACGAGGGCTCTCACAATATAAAGCAAGAGCTAGAGCCAGGAAAGGGAGAGAAGTGTACTTGGCATCGCTCTATGTCACAACTAAAAACGCATATTTTTCTTTTCTTTTTTTAATTGTGTTGCGGGGAAGGAGTTAAATGTCGTTACAATGAAGAAAAATTGGAGTTACAATGGTAAGAGCATATAGCACTTGACAGGGTGGAGGGAGTAGGGAACAAGTGAGATCAGTAGACCCGATTTACTTGGATTTCTCGTAAGGAGTACATTTGATACTCGTAGTTTGCAACTAAATTTTGCTATTTTTAATCCACCAAAAATTCACAGAATATCTCTGAATTGCCCAACTTACTTCAAACGCATAGAAATTCCAAATGTTCTATTGTCGAGAGTTGATGGCATGACAATTGAGACTATCACGCCTCGTTCTCAAGATATAATAGATCGTTGGGACCTATTGTAAAGCAAAATTTCATTTATCAGTGTACGTCTGCCCTCTTGGTAAAAATAAAAGTGTGCATCTGTCTTGTAATTATCTCCTTAATTTAGTTTTAAAAAAATTATTTAGCAACTAGAAAAAAATTAACTTGTATATGGATCTCATTTTCTCCCCAGTAACTAAAAATCATGGCTCCGGCCCAGTCACTTGAGATCCCTGTGTCACTGACCTCAACTTCTTTAATCTTTTTTTCTCTTTTAAGAATGTGATCGTAAATGAATTTTTTTGAAATGCTAGCACGAAGCAATACTTCACGAACCACTTAACCCAAAAATGTGGGCAAAATCTAGAGAAGCGGTTGTTAATGTCATCAAATGCCCTCCCTTAGAGGGAGTACTGGTGACCACATTGTTTGAGAGGCTAACCCTAGAAATGGAATGTGGTGCGAGCCTAAAACCTTTTTTTGGGCCAGGTTACATTAATTAGACAAGAAAATATACTAGGAGTTAGCTAGGTACGTAATAATGTAGTGCATGTAGATGTGTTTGTATGCCTCGTTTTTTGGTCTTGAATTTAGAAAAGAATTTATGGAAAAAAAAATGAACAGGTAAAAGGATAATGAAATAAAAAAGCTAACTGCATGTTTTCCTATCTTTTTCTTTTCTTTTTTTTTCTCTCGTACTAAATTATCTTGATTCAAACACAGTTTTTTTTTATATATATCGGCAAAAAAAATTTATCAACTTGAACATGAAATACAAAAAATTAAAAGGACTTGAGCACATTGGCATAAAAGCCACCCAAGACCCACTCTCCAATTAAAGCTGGCAAGAAATCAACCAAGGGGGACACCAAAAATGGAGTAGGCCCAAACGGGCCCAAACCAACCCAAAAGCCAAAACCCACAAACGCCTTGAGAACAAAACCCTAAACGCAAACCCTAATCCAATACACCAAAACCCACCTCCCTCAAAGACCGTCCCGCGCCGCCCCCAATTGCCACCAAAACCAGTCGCCACACCTCCAAAACAGAGCACCAACCGAACCATAGTCACCTCCTTGAATCAACTCTTGCAGAGAGACTCGTCGTAGCCCGACCAACCACCCCACACTGCCGCACAAACCAACAGCCAGCAACTGTAACAGCCCAGCCACCACCACCATCCAAATGGATGCCTAGCAACGATGGAAGAGATGCCACATCTAGCAGTGTGAGGGCGGGCGTCAGACGCCACATGTAAGGGGAAAAAAGAGGAGGGAAGGGGAAAATGGGACAGGGAGTCAAACACAGTTATAGATATGTGGCTCCTTACCTATTTGGTAGTACCCCTTGCCCGTGCCTTAGGGAAGGTTTGAGATTCAAGTCAATGGAGAGACGGAGTGACTGTCTCGGTTTTAGGAATAACTAGTTAAAAAAGTAATTGTTTATATATATAATTATACTCAAGATTATACGTATGTTCCTATTTATATGTATTTGTATATGTATAATATAGTATGTGTAGTATGTATACCCGGGTACGGGGAGGGTATGGGGCGGGTACGGGTAATCGAGGGTGGGGATTACAAAATCATCCCCGCTCCATACGTGAGCAGGTTTTCTTCATATCCTACAATACCTGCTACTATTGGGGGAAATTTTGGGTGATCCCCGCCTCCATATGGACGGGACGGGGCAGGTATCCACTGGATATAAGGAAATATTTTGCTATCCCTACGAACCATAGTCACCTCCTAGAATCAACGCCTGCAAAGAGACCTGTCGTAGCCCGACCAACCACCCCACACTGCCGCACAAACCAACACCCAACAACTCCGACAGCCCAGCCACCACCACCAACCAAACAAACACTGAGCAACTAAGAGCCATGGCTAGTGGCCACACAGCGAATGGTAACACCACCACAAGCCCTCGCTCCTCCAAAAAACGAGCACCATCCAAACCACAGAGAACCACCGATGGTTAACAAACTGGAGAGGAACCGCCGCCCGAGAGGATCACCGCAAACCGAAGACCCGAAATGCCGCCCCACACTTGCCGCCGCACCTCCACCAGCCGTTAGGCCAAGAACCGAGAAGCGTCCAACAAACAAATCCGACTGGAGCACCAGCCTCCCGACATGTTGTTAAGCAAGGACCACCACACCTAGCAGTGTGAGGGCGTCAGACGCCACAGGTAAGGGGAAGGAATAGATGGAAAGAGGACGGAGATAGGAGGGAAGGGGAAAGGGGAAATGTGGAGGGAGGAGGAGGAGGGAGAGAGGATGATGGAGGAAGAGAAAGAGAAATCCTGGAGCCCCCCCTAGGGCTGTCGATCGGCAGGAAAAAAAGGTTGAGAGAGATAGAGGCGACCTTGATTCAAACACACTAACACAGCTATAGCTATGTGGCTCTTAACCTATTTGGTAGTACCTCTTGCCCAGGCCTTAGGGAAGATTTGAGATTCAAGTGTCAATGGAAAGACGTCGATTCCCTTTTGATTGTTAACCCACTAATTCTTCTCTATTCCCCAGTGATATATGGAGTACAATATTGGGGAAAAACAAACCCGCAATTATAGATTTGAATCATAGTGTTGCCATGAAAGTCGGCCGAAAGTCTATTAGCAACAGTGCAGCCCAAAATCAGGCCCATTAGATCAAATTGGATGGTGATTTTTTTATTGTGGATTGGGTCTTTTACATTGGTTAGAAATCAAAATCTTTTATTTTGTAAATTCTTCTCTCTTCAAATTGTACTAGTCAGGTTGTTAAACTAAGCCGACAACAAAGGGTTTTGCTGCAATACACACCCCCTACAAATTATTCCATATGAGATTTTGTGATTCAAATATGAGTTTTGGTGGCTAGAGGTATGAAAGGCGTACGGTATACACCCCTTTGACCAAATGGACGGCCGAGATTGCGCCACATATGCAAAAAAAAAAAACGATCTCATATGGAGGGCCACAAAAAATTATAAAACACCATGTGAAATCTCATATGACGGCTTCGGGTTTTAAAAATCTCATATATAAATCCACAAATTCTCATAAAATGTACCAGAAAAGTAAAAAAAAGCCACAAAATCTCATATAGGCAAAAGTCAACCTCATAAAAGGTGCCACAAAATCTCATATGATTGTTTTGTCCTATAGTGAGAATGTGATACATATCGCGTATATATATATATATATGGCATGACATGTCTCATATAACATGCCACTAAATCTCATATGGGTCAATCTCATATTTTGACCCATATGAGATTTTGTGGCACAAATATGAGATGTTGTGACTTATATGAGATTTTGTGACTGTCCGTATAAAGTTGCATAAGGTGCCACTAGATCTCATTTTGACCATATGAGATTTTTTGGGCTTAAATATGAGATTTTCTGACTACCCGTATGACGGGTGCATACCGTACGTCTTTCATTCCTCTAGCCACAAAATCTCATATTTTGAGTCACAAAATCTCATATGGAATAATTTGTAGAGGGTGTGTACTGTAGCAAAACCCGACAATAAAAGAGAAGATCGAATTGTCTCCTGATTGTTATGTTAATAAATAAATAAATATATATATATATATATGAGAATGATTTCACATTAAAAATAATACTCCAGTATTTAGGTGATTGAAAAAGAGATAATGCGAGAGTTAGAAATTACTTGTAACTGAAAGAAATATAATTACTACCCCCATTGTAACTTGTGGCTAGCAAAGCAACCGTTGTACCCTTGGAAAGTTTGAGGTTGTGTGTTTTTGGAAAGCCATCACTGGGAGACATTTTTATCCGCATGCTTTTAATTAAGCGACGGACATATACAATTTAATCCTAAATTGTGCGATATGGCTGCGGGGATACATTGACACTTAACCCGCCGTGTAAGAAATAAATCACCGTAATTGACATTTAGGAGTGCAAGAGAGAAAATTTGTAAAAAATATGAGGGTAAAAAATGCACCTTTTTTCTTACCATTTTAATGGGAAAAATCAGAACTACAGCCTTTTTCTGCGTAAAATTAAAGCCGAAAGAACTAATCTATGAATGCAGACGTTCGGAGTCGTCTGATATAATGCAAGTCAAATCAACACAGCTCGAACAATTTTGAATATTGAATCTATCTTTGGACATACGTGTCTCAATCAGTTTTCTAACCTCAAATATCACAATCCTAATGTTTTTCATGATTTTGAAAACTTTGTGCAATAAAATTGCATTTTTTAAAATTTATGTTGAAAGATATAGGCAAATAAAAATTGTCAAACAAATTTGGACGAAGGAGTAGAGCCTATTGGTTTTTGGAGCAAACTATGGTGACCATGTCCAAGTACCATATTTTGGCAATACTATGGCGACCATGTCCAAGTACCATATTTTGGATACCATGTGAGGTGTCACCATTGCATTAGTAGAATGTGCTACGCTACGTGACAAATGAGACACATATATATTACCAATATAGTGGTGACATATCACATGGTACTTAAAATGTGATACTCAGACACGGTCACCAAAGCATTAGTATATTTTGCATTTTGTATTTTGGTTTGTGAATTGTAGATTTTTGAATTATGCATAATAGATTTGGTAATAGAGTAGTATTTGAGAGTAATTATTAAAATATATTATGATAAAGATTTTTACCCAAAATGCAAAAGCATGTCCAAGAATGATTATCAAATTGTATCTCCGTTGTGTCATTTAGAGAATGCATTTCACGATTTCACTGCCAAATACTCATAATACAAAACCCCACGGTGCGAAATGTAATAGCACCAAAAAAGCACCAAAAAAGGGTGCGCACGCTCTCTCTCGCGCGTGCTCTCTCTCTCTCTCTCTCTCTCTACCTAGCGCGCGCTCTCTCTCTCAGCGCTAGTAAACCAGAGAAGGTCATGAGGGAAAAGGGAAGCAGTACTAGAAGCAGATTCTACAACTGCAGGCACGTGCCGAACCCGTGTAGATCATTTGGCCGGAGTTGCAACCGGCTGGTGAAGGAGCAGAGGGCAAGATTCTACATACTTCGCCGATGTGTCATCATGTTAGTGTGCTGGAATGACTCCAATTAATTTGGTTTCTAATAATCAGCTCTGCTACTCTGCTCTGCACAATACTTTTAGAAATTAAATCATTTTTTTTAAATAAAGATACTACTCATTGTTTTCACAGGTTATCCATTCCCATTTGAGTTACAAAAAATGTTTTCTAGAATTTGAAATGAATTTACTGAAATTGGGTGGGTTCTTTTCCAAAACAGAATATGAAAAGTATATTATTCTGGAAATCGTAAACAACAAATCTTTGTAACGATTGCTGCTGCGAAACTCGTTCTACAAGATGTAAATTTGTATGCCTGTCTCTGTATATATATACCTAAATAGTGTGTATGCGCTCACTTGAGTGACTTTTAAGAAAATTTTGGCCATGATGTAAAACATGTAGCTCCACATTGTAAGGAAATCAAATTATGATGCTGTTTCGTTATTTGGAATGTTGTCTTATAGTCTTCTGTTGGTGAAATTTCCTTGAAGTTCGGTGATAAATGATAGAAAGTAGTAATCACAGGAAATAGATATTGATTCATTTATTTTCATCATGGGTTCTGATGGTTCTGGGAATGTAGGATGGTAGTTAGATATTAGTATTTGATTCATTGATCTGAGTCTTTCTTTTCTTCTTTTGTTTTGATCAGAGTGATTTGTAATTGTGCCTCTCATCTCCACTTGATTGAAAAAAAAAATGAAGAGGAAAGAAGAAATCTAGGGTTAGGTGGTTACTAGGATTCTAAGTTAGCAAGGGTAGAAACAGGAATTTAATCTGTCTTGGCTAACCCAAAAACTAATCAATTTTTTTTTAAAGACAAAAAATTTCATTAATCTTGAAATTGTTACAAGACTAATAGGAGCAAAGAAAAACAACAAAATGTTCGAAGAACAAAGAGTTGTCCAATCCAAGACACAAACCAAAGATCGGTAAAAAACCAAACAATGAAACCCAATGGGACAAAGCCCACATAAAGGCCGAATCCCCACTCTCCTATGGGTCTAAAAACCCAGATCAACAATATGCTCCTAAAAAACTTCCAAAGGCCCGCAATGACTAGATATGGGCCAAGCCCATGTTGCTGCCCCATTGAACAGCCTGACTGCCATATCAAGTCACTGGAGTGAGGAGCAACATCAGACCTGCCGCCCAAGGTCGTCGCCCAACCACCATCCACCTCTCAGCCACCATCGCGCCATCATCCACGCTGCCATCATCCAGAACCTAACCACCATCCCGCCATCATCCTACCATCAACTATAACCCAACCGCCCAACCCATCCCACATTAAACCACCACCCAAAAACCAAACTACTCCACCGCTGCCGCTGGGAAAATGGAACCACTGCCCCATTCAACAATGAAACCGACGTGGCATGAGACCAACAAGCCATTAGGCGAAAAGGAAGCACATCCAGCAATGCGATCCAACATCGGGAAGACCGGAACGGAAGGGAGGGAGAGAGAATAGATCTGGGGAAGGGGAGAGAGGGCTCACCGCCATAGCACATCCACCACCGCCAACAATGCCTCCATAAGGACTTCGTCCACACCTTTACTTTTCCAATCAAATTTTTATGATCCGAACCGCCCAATAAGTTTAAAAGGTGTTTTTCAAAGCGAGAAATCACAAATATATATATATAGTACCCTTCCTATCCGGACGTCCGGATAGGAACAAAATCCATAGCGTTTTTCACAAAAACTGCTCCGATCAACCCCTTCCAAG
Source organism: Gaultheria prostrata (assembly GCA_036023075.1). NCBI lineage: Eukaryota > Viridiplantae > Streptophyta > Magnoliopsida > Ericales > Ericaceae > Gaultheria > Gaultheria prostrata. The sequence goes on along the minus strand of JAXBDA010001435.1, from coordinate 19,028 downwards.
TGTTTTTTTTTTTCACGAATCCTCGCGGTGGACCTTAAAAACACGTTTTGAACACATCTAACGGCTCGGATCGTCGAGATTTGATCCAGAACCGTGAGGTCCGGATTCCGGACGTCCGGATGTGAAGTAAATTGTATATATATATATATATATATATATATATCAGGAAGGGCTTGATCCAAGCATTTTTCAAAAAAATGCATATATACAATTTTTATGAAAAACTGTTTGGTTCAAGCCCTTCCTGATCATTTTTTTTGTGATTTCTCGTATGGACCCTTAAAAACACCTTTTAAACATATTTGATGGTTTGGATCATGAAAATTTGATACATGCACACACCGGGATCTAATAAGGGATCCCTCACTTTGCTATATGCGGAAAGCCCGGTCATTTTATTGTTGATTCTTCGCAGGGACCCCTTAAAAATATGTTTTAAACACATTGAACGGTTCGAATTATCAAAATTCAATCGAGAGAGTGGAGGTCCGCACAATAGCTTTATGTGGGATCTCTTATTAGATTCAGACTATATATATATATATAACACTTGGAGGATCAAGTAAGGAATCCCTTACTTTGCTACTGTGCAGACCTCCCCTTCCGGTCATATTTTGATAAAAGTCAAAAATTGTTTGGATCAAGCCCTTCTAGTCATGTTTTTTGTTGAATCCACGCGGAACTATTAAAAATATATTTTAAACACATTGAACGGTTCGGATCATCAAAATATAAGCATGAGAGGGGATGTGATCCGCATCGTTTCCTTCCGTGCGGACCTCATAACTGCAGATCGAATTTTGATGATCCGAACTCTTCAATTGTTTAAAACATATTTTTACGGGTCTTCGCGATGAATCACCAAAAAAAATGACTGGAAAGAGCTTGATCCGAGCAGTTTTTCATGAAACTATATATGCACAACATGAAACTTTTTTTTATTCAATCGGGAACTATAAGGTCCGCAACGTGGGAAAGTGCGGGATCCCTTATGAGAATCTAACTATATATATATATGAATCAAAAAGAGTTTTATAATTAGTGTCCAACAAACGTGTGCATAACTACGTAAATGCATGTTCAAAAATACATAAAAGAAAAGTACAAAAAAATGTATATTATTGAATTGTACCCTACAATGCTTAGACCAAGAGTTAGAATGGGCTGGGCTATACACAAAAAAATGAGGTGGGCTAAAATTTCACATAAATTTTTTTTTTTTTTTTTAATACTTCACCTGAGCTACAGCGTACCTTTTTTTTTTTGAACGTAGCTTAGCCCCCTCTTTACCCCTCTAAGATGAAGTGAGTTTCTACTGGTCAATCAAAAAAGAGTAAATCTTAATTCCACCCCACAACTGAGTGATTGGTGCTCCACGAGTAATAATTCTCCCTCTAACAAACGTGTGTGGGACCCGCACACTTTTGTAAGATTGCTCCAAGAACACTGAATAATTATTCCAAAATTGGGCGCTTGTTGATCATTTAACACCATCAAAAGAAGTATTCCTTTCGTCCACGAAACGAAAGATTATCCAGTGTGCAAAATAAGAATATAAGCAGAATATATTATGCGGATAAAAATCAAAAAAATTACATAAGTTACGAGACATCAATAATCTTCTCGTCAAAAAAAATTAATTTTTATTTAATAAAAAGGAGAAAAAAAAAAAGGCTGAAAATTTTGTATTTGATAAAAAAAATATTTTTCATTTTCTTACCAAATAATCTTTGTACGACCCAGCGGAACTCATGCACCCTCTTCCAATGAATGCGGACACACATCGATCGACATCTTAATATCATAACATGTATCCGGACATTTGTGTCCAAAGCGTTTCCCCTCCAAACATCGATCACCAAGACTGTGCATGGCACTAGGGAGTAGGAACGGAGCCACGATTTTATCTTTGTAGCGACAAAATAGATACTTAAAAAATAAAAAGACCAACTGTATTATGAGGATGAAAGATTAAAAAAATTTAGTGGTGGCGAGACTATATAATTCAGGGATAAAAATTTATTTTATATATAATAATCGCATTTTGTGAAAACCTTGTGGTGGCGGCCGCCACTACTTGTCCCCTTGGCTCCATCCTTGATTATGGCACCGACCTCGCGGCTGAGCTTCAAACACATATGCAAAATGAGTCGCATTTCTCTTTTGTATCCCAAATCAAATCGATAGAGTTAGAGTAAAATGGACAAAAATAAGAAGAAGTACTAATCTCAAATTAGTGTATAAAGGGCAATATTCAAAATCAAGCTAAATGATATGATCCAAAATGGGTAAATATGTATCGTCAAGTGATATTTGAGCCAAAGTTTATTGTTTGGGAACAAGGATTTCTTAGTCCTTTGCTAATTTATTTTTAGCTTAAAGCATACATTTTTTCTGGTTTCTCAAGACGAAGCCAGAATTAGGTGATTGAGGGTGCCAAAACACAGGGCAATACAAAAATTGGACCTCATAAAACATGATATTTTTAGTATATCGAAATAGAAAGAAAGCACCCTTTTAGTCTTACAAAAATAAAAATAGCATGATCTGTGTGTTTTCCTATTGTGATATAATGTTTATTAATTTATCCTTTTTCAAAAAAATTACTGGAGTATATGTTAAACCACTGTTAATCTATAAATTTCATTTTCTTTTCATTTTGTGTGGATACGATACGAATATACTTGCCTCTAGTTCAAAAACAAAAATATTGAAGTTATTTTGCATAAACATAATGTACGCTATCATAAATTGTTTGGTTATCAAATGTGTTGAGCTCCGCTTTAGATCATTCATATTTCTCACTTAAAACAAAAAAAAATAATAATAGAATCCGAAAAGTTCATTATTAATGTGCTTGTGATCACTTGGGGGATAATGTTAGTGGAACTAACCAAGACTTGTCGAGTACTACTCCCTCAGTCTCAAAAGTTTGATCGTTTTGTTTTGAATGTTCCATGTTACTTGTCAATTTTGAACAGTCAATGAGAAAAAATAATTTGAACATTTCATTGTTTGCCCTCCCTCCCATATTCAAATTTCAAAAGTGAATGGGAAAAAATTAGATTTCAAATTCATCATGACTACATAGCTAAAGCGTAATTTTGAAAATAATTTCTAGTTTCCAGGGATGTCCCCGGCCTTGAAATATTATGTTCTCAAAAAGGAACCAAAATTTTTGAGACGGAAAGAGTTGCTTTTCTTTCTTTCTTTCTTTCTTTCTGTCTTCGTTTTTTTTTTTTTTTTTTTCCCTCCCTTTTCCTGTAATTGAGACTCAGATTATTTAACAAAAGAAAAGGAAAAACTGTCCTAAATGTTTGGGGGTGGTGAGGGATGTGGCTTTTAAGCAACAACACATATGTAAAGTACCATGATTTTGTTTTTCATACAACGTTTGAGGGGCTGTCACCAACTACAGTTTAAGGATGAGGTTTTGAAAAGATGGGCATATACTAATTATCAAGAGGTTCCAAAGACCGAAGCAAGAAATCCAAAAACTTGTAAAGACAGATGAGTGGTATTGCCAAACGAGGACCCCCACTCATTTCCAAACTTCAGGTGGGCTGTACCCTGATCAGAAGTTGGTTAGTCCCATCAAATTTCACCATACATCACGCAAATGGCCAAACATGGCAATACTCAATCCACCTCACATTTGAGGTTAATGCAATACACATAGATACTCGTATTTTTTCCGCAAGCCAGCGTACGTCAGCTGTGGAACCTACTTTCTTAGATACTAAAACTCAGTAGTACTCCCTCCGTCCCTTTTATAGTGTGTACATTTTCATTTTGGGTTGTCCCTTAATAAATGTGTGTTTTGAAAAGTTAGTGGATCATTTTCTATTTTGCCCTTAAAAGTAAATTTCTTTTTAAAAAGTTAGTGGGTATTATTATATTGATAAGGGTAAGTAATAGAAAGTAGATGTAAAAGTTGTAAAAATTGATGTGAGAAAATTAGTTCGAATTCTCAGGTAACACACTTAAAAAGAGACGAAGCAAGTAGCATTTATGTCAATCTTGTCCGGTGAGTGAACATAATTGTTCTCGTATTCGTAGTCACTCATGTGCTGTCTTTACTCTTTACTCTCTGTTTTACACAAATACTCTTATAAGTTTCTCTTGAAAATTCTGACATGGATCACATGAAAATGGTGATTATATACACGGATGATATATCATGTTAGCTCTTGGTATGGGATCTTATTGAACCGTTTTATTTCGTTTAATTGCTCATGCTTATTCAAAATGGAAATGTCGAATGGTTCACTTCCTGAAGTTTTGACGTAGTAGTACAAAAGAAAGAGAAAAGTCGCATGTCTTCTATTCGGAAAGAAGAAAACAAGCTGTCTTACACATTTCAACTATCTCGGCTATTTCTTGAAACTGGAAAGTTGAGCGCACTACTAATGATAAGGTCATTGTGCAGCATTAGAGATCAAACCAAGCCAGAAACAAGGCACTTAAAATGGAAGCAGGAATTTAGTCCGCGGCCTTGACAACTTGTGCAGCACTAAAAAATCAGTATCTACACATGTACATATACGTGCCTTTCTAAAGAACGAAAGAGCAAGGATTAGCTTACATTCAACACCAACACAAAATGATGGGGAAAGAAAAAACTCTTGCAGGGACAACCAGAAAATATCACTTGTCCAAATCTCCGGAAAAGATCAGCATAGCGACAAAGCTGCATAATTTGGCACTAAAAGAAGCGAGTCATTGCAAGTTATCCCAATTTTTCAATGAATGTTTCAGTTAAGGTGTGGCCACTGATGATTTTCGTTGTGCCAACAATCAACTCATATGCCATCCCTTCCTGCAAAGAAAATTGCCATTTATCGTGGAATAGATCAATGAATGGAGCCATGATTCTTCTTCGGTGGGGTAAAATATTATAACGTTTTCTCTATTTTATCCAAAAGATTTCCGAGTGACATTCATGTACATCATCTCTCAGAAATCTATGGTGAATACAAAGTTAACTTCCAAATAATGCTGATGATTTCCCATGTTTATAGAGAGAAGTACAATGTTCAACTGAGCAAGAATGAAATACCTGAGCGCTGAGAAAACGAAGTGCAGAAATCTCCGCAAAAGTTACCCCTCCAATAAAGACAACTAGCACTAGAGAGCGCCTCCCATCACCAACTCTGCAAACATGTTAAAGAAGTGTCAAGCTTAATAATCACAAATGTACAAACTACAAAGAAACAAACAAAACTGAACTTAGGCTGGAGCACCTAGTCAGACACCCTTTCGAAACAAAAGTTCTCTCATTAGGAGTAAAAGAGTAGTGCATAAAATGTCCACATGAAACGCATAAGTTCCCTCCCCTCCCCACCCCCCCCCCCCCCCCAAAAAAAAAAAAATATCGTCCCACCATCCCACTGTGTTCGTCTATTTCGGAAAATTCAACTTCCAAAGGATTCTCAATCTTTTTGCACTTAAAAAGTTTACCCTTTCAAAACTACCATTGGACATTTTTAAGTTCCTTGCAAATTCCAAAAGGAAAGAGCAGAAATGGAATTTTACCAATCTAGGAGCATTGACTTGCAAAATGCCCAATCATTTTGGGAGATCAACCAAGAGAAAGAGGACCAACAATATGGGATGAAGGGAACAGAAGGTATGACTGCCTCAAAATTGAGTAGCAACAAATAGCAAGGCTTGCAACTAAAAAGGGATAGACCACAGGTCCCAAACAGCTTCACTATCATTGCCAATACCACCCCATCATGACCCCCATATTGCCAAAGCCAATAGTGCGTGCATGTGGCCTGCATGACTAAAGACTCGGGTTTGCAATCACTACACGTAAGAATACCACTGATTTCAACACTTTGGCTGGAAAATAAATTTTCTGACGTTAAGTTGCCAAACGCATTATGCAGCTTCTTTCAGTATTTGCCCATAAATGCATCTTCAATGGAATTGACTCGGTTTATTTACATGGCAGTGCTTGTATCTTGCTACCGAAAAGGAAACATAGGAGTGCTAGGAAAAATGAACACAAAATCATTTACATATTAAGGAAGGTACTAGGGATACGGTTAATAAATCATACTTGTCCAAACTAGGAGTCCCAGGCAATGTTTCAAGAGATGGGCTGCTTGCAAATCCACTCTGTCGAAATAATAGGCATGCCATATCATCAGATTAAAAATGAAAATCAAACAAAAGATAGATGACAAAACAAATAAGCAATGTGTGCAACAAAGATAATGTAAAAAGAACACTAACTCGCTTCGCTTCTGAATGTGGTCCAGGCAACAACTTCAGTATTTCTTCAACAGGACGCCTGGAGGATCAAATAGTCATTAACTACGAATTGACCATATTGAGCAGATATACAATAGGTCATTCATAGTTATTATAACAACTAAACCAGATAAGATACTGAAGATTACCAACGCCGTGCTAGTTTCAAAACTTAGAGCAAAACAGTATTTTTACTTTCTTCCTTTCTTTTTTTTCGATTTTGGGGGGATTCCATGTGTACTGTTATTTTAGATTAAAGGGGTATTGTTATTTTATTTTTGGGGAGTGGTTCTTGTAAATTTTAGATAACAGGTATCAAGACAAACTTCCCTTCCATGCATCCAAGATTCATGGCTATACAGGATTAAAAAGATCAAAACAGTAATCTGGCTCATCCACAACAATAACAGATACTTGGTTCAGAGTAAACAAATTTAACCATCCAGATCGAACAGCTTGCTGAACAAGGCGAATGCTGAGAGGTGCATATCCAGAGAAAACATAGGAAATATCATTCGGGCTGCCACACAAGCAAATCAATCAAGAAGTCAGAAGCAAGACAATCGGAACTTTTAACATCAAAATCATAAAAATACTAGCAAACAGCTTTAAATCCTAAAACAAACATTTCCAGAGTTCATACAGAGTCGGATTGTATGGTGATACAATACATTGTTAGAAACAGCTTGAAAGTACTCCATTTACATATAGGTTTTGCAGAAATCATGCTAGACAACCAGGTATCAAATTCAAGAAATTATTGATTATTGAATAAAACTAAATCATTCTTATCACTGTGAAAGTTTAGAAGTCAAGTGTCAACATGCGATGATTAGAATCAGTTGAAGCCCTTGAAGTACGTCCTACAGATTTCAAAATGTAATTGATATCTCAGTTAGATTCGGGTTGTTCTAGTGGTTCGATGCTAAACCAGCATCTAAGAAGCCAATTCAATTTCTACTAAAGGACCTTTACTGACACAATGAAAATGCTGAGAGATGTATAGTCTGAGACTCTGAGTATATCACATGCGTGTGTCAAAATCTGTATTCCTCAAGCATCACCTAATTGAAAAATTCCAGCATCTGTAAACTTGTAAAATATTGAAGCTAACAGCCAAACAATTATGCTCAGCTTTTGGATGGCTCGAGTAATCAGAGTCAGGTAGTGTGGGCCATTCGAGATTGAGAGCTGGATCAGATGCTTCATCGGGTGGATATTCTTGTTTGGTGGGAGAATGAGATGCAATGGAGGACAGTTCACACTCACAGTATAGTTTATCCATTTATTGGGCCTGGCAGCTTAGGATTTTATTCTTTCCCTAAACAGTTCGGGGAGGAGACCATATTTTGTTCCAAAATGGTCCCACATGTGAGAAAAGCTGAACAGTTGGCAAACCGTGGACTAATTCATTCAGAGGTGACTAAAGTTTCCCCATGTCGAACCAGAAGACCTTGAGGCTTGAAGATATCGAGGCATCTGGACTAAAGTTTTACTAGCTCAAATCTTGGCTTATAGGGAAGCTTAGCGAGTCTTATTTCCCTTTGATTGATTCTATAAATGAGCTAATTTGCTGTGATGGTCTTCAAAATTCTGTTTAGATGCTGTACAGCAATTACATAATAGGGCGATGCCTGCTGGCTTCTATCAATATCATGAATATCAATTTAACCAGAAAAGGAAGGAAAGAAACAAAGAGAAAAGAACTGTAATGAAAAAGTTCACTTATAATGATAACTTTTAATTACGAAAAGGAGCAGACTATTTTATGTTGTGTGTAGCAATTTTCAGCCGAAAAGCTAACAATACTTCTCCAACCATTGCACAGCAGACACTGAATCCAACTATACTCAATCTAGCACATCTTCAGACTTCATTTTGCTACCAACAGAAGTATATTCGATTATCCTCGTAAAAATAAGCCTACAATATCATCACATTGCTAATAAGAAGAGTACTTGGCTGTGTCCGTATCCTCAACCACAAGTTGTAGAGCACGTTTGACTGTCAGCCAGTTACTTTTTGATTCCTGAAAAACAAGGTTGTAGTGCAAAATATTCTGAGTCTACCAATAATTGATAAACTTGACAGCTAGACTCTGCACGGGAAACGAACAGACAAGAGGATTGAGGGAAAACAGACACGGGAAACGAACAATTGCTACGTAACGAAAGCCAGAAGATCTTAAACCTGTTTTCTAAGTAGTCCTGCTTTTTCCAGACTATTAAGAGTAGCCATGTGCTCAAAACCATAGCTATGAAGCAGCTCTCGCCTATAAACCAAGAGTTACAAAGTAAAAAGGTAATCCAAAGAGCAAACACTGCAGTAATTCAGGCGAACAAGATTTGAGGATTGAGGGAAATGTCATAGAAACTTGCCTCAAGTAGTCAAAATTCTTTTTGGGTAATCCTGCATTAGTAACAGAAAATAAGATGAGAAGCCGTAGGACACTGACAAGAGGCTCTTGTTTATGGATCATTTCTTCAATGTACTCAAAGCATCTGCAGTCATAAATTGCATCAGCTCCTTGTTATATAATATTGACCTTGTGTCACTCTTCTAACCATAAATATAACATGCTTGAATCACATGCCCTTGTGAAAATAACTACAATAGGACCAATACAACCCACCTAAAGGAACCTCAAAACATGATCTGATGAAGATCCCATACATACAATGGAATAACAATACCCGGGTCACTAACAAGAAGCAATACCCATTCTAATTATAGATGGCACGCCCTAATCGAATAACATAAGAGGAAAACAATTGGTGTTATGTGGACTTGTTACAGTTTTGAATTCTAAATGTGATACCATCTCATTTCATGTCCTAGTCAGCAACAGTTACATTAATAATTTACTCCCTTGGTCAATAATTAATTTTTCCCCAATGCTCAAGCTGGACGATCAAAAGCCAAAACAAATCACTTAATTCTCATGGCAGCAAAGAATATGGTTATCAATCAAAAAAGTTCAAGACCTCCATTTCAATGCATCTCGAATTCCAGCCAGGAGACTGACCATCGGCTACAGATGCAGAACTAATTAATCCAACAAGCATTCTATTTATATGTGAGAGAGGAATATGCTTTTCATTTCTGGAAAGAATATCATTTTCTGTTATTTCCCCAAAATAGGTAAAGGAGAAAACAGAATGAAGTCACTTCATTTGTCCTTTGTATTGAGGATAGATGGCGCCCGTGGAGGACCATTGTAGGCAAAGAGAGAGAATCCTATGCATAGTATTCCCCTTCATTGCAATCCGTAACATATATAAAGTAAGGGAACATTTTTTTCAAGATGAAACAAGTCATCCATGCAAAATGAAAAAAATAAAAAAGACAACTTCGGAGCAAAAATGTGATCACGAAACTACTAACTGAATTTCTCCCAGTGAACCGAAAGATGCTGCTATCAACGAATTTACAATTGGATGACCATTAGTGGGAGCCAAGTATTCAGGGAAGCCTTTGCATTTCTGAGACAAATTTTTAGGGCACAGATGATTGATCGTATGTATTGTGAAGCGTATGAAGTAACCACAGTTCTGAAAATGGGAAAGAAAAATTCCAATATAGCTTACATGTCATAGCTTTGAGCCTCCACAATTGTGTGTTCCATGTCAAGCCGACCAAGAAATGACGGTTTTGACGTAAATGTTGACAAATGCTGAGCAAGGTTTATATGTCTCTAAAACACCAAGAAGTAGCCATTACAACTTGTCCTTCAAAGTGAAGACAGAGTATAGTAAAAAATGAACTTACAGTCATTTCCGGCAATGAGTTCAACTTTTTTACAAAATCCTTTAGTTCAGACACTGACTGAGTCTGTAAACATTTGAACGAGACCATATTAGAAGTTAACAAGGCTGACAAATATTCTTTGCTCAAACAAACAGTAGAAATACGAACCATTTTCATGACATGCCTTCAAATTTGCTTGACTTATTGCATTCAGATTCTTAGAGGTGGCATTATGCGAGTACCGATTTCCATGTAATATTTATTTACTAAGAATCTTTTGCATACATAGAGGTCATTGCATTAATGGGTTGCAACTAAATAATCCCAGTTATCAGAATCGAAGGTAAAGAGTGAAGATGTGACATTGGCGAACTTCATAGACATACCGTAGTTGTCATCTCCGTGTAGTCTTGCTTCATAGATGTTGCTTTTTGACGTAGAACCTGCAATCATACTGTAAATGGCAACTAAAGAAATAAAACTCCAAAATGAAACAAACTCAACTTCATGAGCAAAACGAAATACAGAATGAATAACAAGTTAATAAAGATTGTTTTGAAGTATTGTAGATCAACCTGGACTACAACTTCAAAGTTGAGATCCCGTATCTCTTTGAAAAGTTTGTCACTGAAAAGACGAAAATGCAACAGCAAATCAATAAGCCAAAACAAAGGGGAAAAATGAGCCATGGAACAAATGCTCAATGGAAGAAATAAATCATCCTAAGTCCAAACTTCAACAAAACATGTGGTAAATTTCGTGGAATCATCCGTTTTGTTGGGGAAAAAGTGGAAAGGAAGGGGAAAAAAATTAACATTACACATAACAAAATGAATAAGGAGTTTATTAATTATAACAGATTTCTCTTGTACAAATATTAGGACGAAAGTGCCTTGAATGGAGTAAAAGTGAACGTTCCCCTGCACTAAAAGTCCATGACAAGTGACAACTATGCCATAACCGTCACAATTTCCTGGCATGTCCACAGTCCTTCTTAGCAGAATAATAGTATGACCAGAAAAACAAATATAGGGGCTTTAAGTACAGTGCAGCAAGTATACAACAACAATAACAGAACCCATCTACTCCCCAATCATTGGGGGTATGGGCGGGGGATGATTGGAGACAGACCTAACCTTTGGCAATATGCACAAAGTGGCTGCTCTCAGAGTACCACTGAAACAATGGCCCCCCTAAACCTCCAAGAACCGAGGAGCTAGAGTGCAGCAAGTATCATGCTCCATAATCAGTCTCCTTGAATTGCTGTCAAAGTTCTAGGAATATTTACAAACATTGTTCTCTTCATAGTTGACCAAGTGAAACAATCTCATTTATTTGCGTTTAGTGCAAGACACAATGAGTACATCTTGACAAGGGCTAAAGTCCTGTGTGTGTGCGTGCGCGTGAGTGCGGTGCTTATTGTATAGGATAAATAGAAGTATAGGATCTGGCAAGAAGTTATAGCTTCCTTAGTCCTTACTACTTTTGTACACCTACCCCCTGCATCTAACAAATTAAATGCTTGCACCTTTAGATATTTAATTGTCAATAAAAGCATAAAGCAACTATTTAAAACATTAATTCAAACTATAAAAACTATAAAGCACGTTACAGCACAAGCATATGTATTCTCAACACAGATGCCACAAGCGTATGTATTCTCAACACAGATGCCCTTATCCTAAACATTCCACCCCACTCCCAGGACCAAAAGTATTCCTCCACAACCCCTCAACAGTGTAATTTAAAATAACAACACTGTTTCTCATAAACTAAAAGACCCCACCAATACGAATGGAAATATTAATGGAAAGACGCAAAGATGTCCTTGGGGTTATGTACCAAGGTTGTAAAGCTAAACACTGTTTACCTCGAATTAAGTGGCACCTTTATCTTTTTCCCCTCTTGTTGGACACCCATCACAGATGAATCTAGCTCCGCAGCACCATTATTGACACGTAGAAACTGCACGTCACCAATTAAAGATGGCTTATGCAAAATACAAAAAATATATATGTACAGAAAAAACAAAATAACTTCTTAAAATCACATTCAACATCGCATGGAAGGGGAACAAATAATTCTCTATGATAATAACAGGGGCACAATATACTTTAAATGATTTAGCATGAACACAACCTTTGGGAACTGCAATGAGGAGCCCCTAAAAGTGCATTTAGGGCCCAAGGGCCCCAAACACAATACTCGACAATGCTTGGCAATGAAATTGTTTGTTTGCCAAACATGAACGGCCCAATTGTCGGGAAGAGGGGGATAAGTGAGGGGGGAAGAAAAAAATGGATATGGTACAACAGGTGATTAGTTACAAAGGGGGATTAGCTAAGGAGTTTGTTTGGTAGTTGATGCGGATGGATAAGAATGGTGGATAATAATATAATGTGACAAATTACTTGGTAGTCCTTTATACAATCCTTGTATTGCCCATTTTTCATTTATCGTTTATTCAACATCAAATGATTGCATATATATTTTGAAAATGCAAATAACTGGATAATAAATACAAGTTTCCTTCATATTCTCAACATTGCCCTTTATGAAATATATAATCTGTAAATAAACAACTCATCAAAGGTAATCCAAATTCTAAATCGGGAGATTTAAGTTTGAGGGCATCGAAGTCATTTACCATAGTGAGATAAGATAAGGATAGGGAAAGGGAGGGATAAGCTAAGCCGGGTGCAAAGGCCTTGCTAAGCCGGGTACAAATACTCAAACACCGGATGTAGGTAAGTCCGGGATAAGCTTATCCCATATCGGGGTGTCTTCTATGGCAAACAAATGGGCAGGAAAGGCCATAAGCAGACCCCATGCTTCCTTTGGTCAAATTCTTCCTCCTGTGTAGAGTATTGACTATGCCCCTCACCAGACGACATAATAACTGAAAACTAAGAAATGATAAGGAGCTACCAAAAGTTAAAAACCAACGAATTATGCAGGGTAAGCTTGAGCTATGGTTATTTACCTTAAGTGGTTGTAGCCGTTCCAGTTTGACGTTTTTATATGATGCAACAAATTACACAAAATCAATTTTTTGTGACAGTCGAATATTTCTTATACTTATAGTCCTAATGTGCAAGCTTTTACCTCATCCAATAGCCCCTCATATGTCAACTGGGAACACATAGGAGTAACCATGTCAACCTGCATCCAGGTTGGAAGAAATTTAATGATAAAACTCACATACATGACCAGAAATCCTCAAGTAACACATCAGCATCAAAATGGTTACATTTCTGAACTCAATATACACAATAATATGTCCGAATGACTAAGAAGCACGGATACGGACACGGGATACGGAAATGACACGATACGTAATTTTTCCAAAAACTAGGACACAAAACGTTGGGGGATACGTTATATACTATGAAATATATATATATATATATATATATACCTAAAAAACTGAGAAAAACCAGAAAAATAAAATAGAAAAACTGAGAATAAACATTTTTAGGACTGATTTGGGTTTAACGTTGAAGGAGGGAGAAGAACCATATTTATTTGTCTGATATATGTGTTATTACACTTTTTATCCCTTGCTTATTGGGTATTGTTTTATTATTCTATTTAGATTTAAAAATTATAATTTTTACCCCGATTTAAGTTTTAAAAATTGTATTTTGACCAATATAGTGTCCCAAAACGTATCGGTAACGTGTTGGAGCGTATCGGAAAACGTGTCAGAGCGTGTCGGAGCGTATTGGAAAACGTGTCGGAACTATCGGAAACGTGTCCGAGCATATCAGAAAACGTATCCGACTCAGAAAAATAATTAAATATTCAAATACCTATTTTCACGTATCGGGAACGTATCCGAGCGTATCGGTGTCCGATACGTCCGGGATACGGATTCGTTTACCCCGGGAGAGTATCCGTGCTTCTTAGCCGAATGATATCTAATTCGTACCTACAATGTCCCAAGTATAATGTGCCTCTTCACTGGAATAAAACAAAATGCAAATAGAAGCAAGTATTTGGCTAGTATTTTGGACAAAAATTGACGGTCATCTGACAATCTTCAGGTATGTTGTGGTTACTAATTGTAAGCAGGATGGAGTACATCTGACTTGATAGAGACACGCGTAATCTCTTGGAGTAGTAATGACCTTTTCAGCTCTCATACACAAGGAAGAAGTAGGGTTGTAGGTAGTGGACTGGTTTACAACAATCGAAAGAAGGGAGCCTAATTGCAAATTTCCAATACAATAGCGGATAGAGAGCGAGTCAGATGAAAACCGGAATTGATGAGTGGGTTATGTGCAACTCTCTCTCAGTGGGAAGTAATGAGGCTAGTCCCCCCACCCCCCAACCCGAATGAAGAAGTCAACACCACAGTATCACACTGAACATCGTCACAATCCGGCCGTCAATCCTCCTTCTCCTTGTTTTTCCTCATCAAGCTTAGGCACCATACTTACCACACGGTCCATGCCCCACCGGCTTAAGTAGTACCGGTAACAAGGACAGGGACTAATAGGGAAAGGGAACTACTCTTTTTACTCAAGTGTAAGTTTTGGTACTATGGTTCGGTGCAAGTTTTGGTAATATGGTTCGGTGCCCCTTAACAAAAGACTCAGGGCCTAGCCTGCAACCAAAGACAAATGTCAGCCAGGATAGTTGGGATGGGGCACCCCTCAGCCCATTTGTTTCTCAGGGTTCCCATGGACATTGAAATTGATCCCTTACCTTGCAATCCTTTGAAACACTTTTTTCTTACGGTTTCAAGAAGTGTCTTCTACTGTGAAATTAGGTGTATATCCGCTTTACCTCAGGTTCTCGGAAGATCCTTAACTGAAAGACACCCAATCATTCTTCTTCAACTTCTTTAACAGCTCAATCAGAGCCTTCTTCCTTGTCTCTTAGATGAGATGGACTTTTCTGGTTGGACAAAAGCATAATTTAGCTTTTTTGAGGAGGATACCTTGGAGTGACCGGTATTGCAGGTGCAAGGAGTCGAACATTTTAAAGGAGGATAACTCGTAATCGACAGAAGACTGAATCACTTACAGAAAACAAACGGGCAATGAGAGTCGAAGAGAGAGAGAGGGGAAGACTACAACAGTAACCATTTGGATCTCGTGTTTTGGACAAGAAAATGAGTGCATCGCATATTGCTTAGTGCCATAATTGTTATAATGACATGTTTACTAAAAAGGAAGGGGCTGGAATGGAATGCATTCTAGCTCCATATTCTCATCCTTGTATTTGAATGTCAAAGAAACAGTGGAATGTCCTTTCAACTGGGATATCCATTCTAATTTCTCACAGCTATAGGCACTCCGCTTGGTCTTGACAGGGGAGAAATTTCCTCTCCATTCCAACACGAACGCTATAAAACAAAGTAAACCATTTTTGTACTAGGTTTTGTTATTATTACGCCACCGCCATCACCACCACTTCCGCTATCATGACCATACCGATGCTACTACATTGCATGCAACTTGTATTGGCCCAGAGGGTCCCTATGTAATGACATGGGGATGCATGCCACCTTCAAGAATTGATACCGTACCCTCACTAAAAAATAAAAACTGTCAAGCTTACATAGAAGAGAGAACCCACAATACATAGATTTTTGCAAAAACAGCGGTCCCATACCCTATATCAAGCCTCTTTGTTCCTAATATTCCCCACATCTCCACGGAAAGCTGGCAATAGAAGAACAAGAGTTTTTTTCTTGGTGCGCCTACTATATCCTCTTGATCACTTTTTCAATCTGTTTTTCCTCTTTTAGTTTTCTCAGAAGGAAACAAGATCAAAGCAGACTAGAAAGGGTTGGGTTGTGTGTGATGTTCTAAGGACAAAATGGTTTTTGCATTACAAACTTACCCATGCAATAATTTTGTGTAAAACAGCAAAGATATGGACCAGCAAAAATGGCAACAAAGTGCTACATGAAGTAATGTATCATGGTTGAACAAAATTACATAGAAAAAGTTTACCTCTCTGTCCAAAAGGATGAGAGTATTTATCTCCGGCACACCTATCTGTATGAAGAAACAGATTAGATTGTATGAACATGAACAATGTCTTGAACGGTAGCATAAAAAGGAGCTCAATGATGCATAATTACATCAGAAGAGTTGACAGGCTCTTCAGCTTGCATCCGATTCAGAATGTCAGCGACGCGAACAGAGGCCTTGCCTTTGGCCCTCACATTTGGTATCAGTCCGAAAGAAAACTACAGTTCATAAACCCATGAAGAACTGTTAGATGAAAAGATGCAATACAAAATTGCCCATAGATCTAAAAGTATGGTGCTATTCAGACATGAAAACAGTGTTGAAAATAAGGTTATTTCATTGTTCAATAAAATTGAGCCAACTAATTTACGAACCTCAAGCTTGTGAATTGCTTTTGCTATATGCCAGAGAGAACTCATATCGCCATCAACTGAACATTCCTGTCGAGCATAAACAATAACTCTTGGACATTAGCTCAATCCTCAAAAGGAATATAAATTTGGAAAATGAGCAAGAAAAAAACAAGGCTTACTTTAAAGCCGAGGTCAAGTTCAAAAGATAGTACATCCTCATCTAAAGGGACTATGTACAAGGGGTACTCCCCAATAGTCATCAAATGATGAATTTTTTCCTCCTCGAGTATCTACATAAATCAACAAATAAACACCTTACATCACATAAAGATTCACCGAAAATATGTAAGCGCAATTTGATAATTGAATAGATAGCTACAATGCTACAACTGAACAAACACTGGGAAAAAAAACTAACCTTCTCGCATGCAACTGCACGCCGCGGAACGAAGTAAACAAAGTACTCTCTTTGAAGTCCTTTTGAAACATCATTGTGAACATGCGAGCAAATAAACTTCATCAAATCGATCTGAGCTCGAACAAGGTAAACCACTTTGGTACATTCAGTTTGAATCGGGTCTGCTGTAAGATGCCGCAATTCAACCCCATGCTCCTACAGTACATATGACAATCTTTCTTGCTTTTGAAAACAGAATGAAGAATGATGCATTGAACACAAATTACAAGTCTGAGTAATTTATCAATTCACAAATATATATATTATGATCTATAAAGCGAGGAATCCATTTTTGTTGTGAACAATTTTTGAAGCTCCATCACGAAGGTAATTTTCACAACTGTCCCTCCAAAAGATTAGGTTTTTACAACTACTATTAATTTACCATTAAATATATAATATGAGCAAAATCGCAATCGATTAAAAAGCCATCTTGTCATAACCACTACTCAACTATCCCCAACCCTCCGAAAATGTGCAAACACATAGTGTTGGCCATCCCTTTAGTCTTTTCTAAGGAGAAGCAAAATCGCAATCGATTAAAAACCATATTATCATAACCACTACTCCACTATCCCCAACCCTCCTAAAAATGTGCAAACACACAGTGTTGGCCATCCCTCTAGTCTTTTCTAACAGAGAAGAGTAACAAATGGAAGTTGTGTCACAAAAGTGATTTCCAATATTATGCTAATACCAATTAAACTTTTACAACTACTTTTACTAGAATATGAATTAATTGTAAGGAAAAGTTTTAAAATCGCCCGAGCTCAACTACTCCCTCCCACACCCCAGTATTGACATGTGCACACACAAAATGTGTGCCCAACCTCTAGTAAATAATAAAAGCAAACCAACAAAAATGAAAACAGAGACAGCTCCAGGAACCTTGAGGAGTGAGGTCTGAACAATCAAAGAGAGAGAGCCTCCAAGCTTTGGATCGATGACTAAACACTTCTTTCCGCGAATCTATGAATTACATAACAGTAACTTGAATTCAGGTCAAGAGTACAAGTACGAATATGTAACCCAAAATTATACTGAGTTTTTGAGATTGAAACTCACATTTTTTAGGATAGTTATGAGCTCCTTCTGAGATTGATCTCTGATTTCACACAAAACACAAAAGGAGACAAAATTAACTGATAGAACGGACTGTAAGAAAAAACCAAATTGAAATGTGAATAATTACTGGATATACCTTATGGATGTGAGATTGATTGGGGCATTGTCCAGATTAGGAATTTGAGCCATGTGAGCAAAATGATACAGAGAAGAGTCAGAAGACGATGGGGCTGTAATGCATACCTGAGCTTCTACCAAGAGCTCTGCTTTCAGCAAATTACCATCCGGTCTAAAAAATGGCCCAAAATTACCGTTAAAGGAGAGTTGTTGATTTTAATTATGTGCAAGTCTAATAAGGTCACATTGCTTACCCTTTTACCCTTTAAGCACAAATTTACACTTACTCCCCTCCCACCTCCCACTTTCCACCTCGACCCAAAATCCACTTCCAGCCGGCGACCTTTTCCGGCTGGTGAAATTTATGACCACATGAAATTCACTGACATTGAATTTCACGAGAAGCTCGTTAATTTCACTGGGTTTCAAAACACAACTAACTTTGCGCTTGTGATTTTCACTGGCTTTAAGATCGTGATTTTCACTGGCTTCGAGCTTGTGAATTTCACCGGATTTCAAACACAACAAGCACCTAGTGAATTCATTATCTTTGAACTCATGAATTTCACTGATTTCAAAACATAACAACCACCTAGTGAGTTTCATTAGTTTCGAACTCGCGAATTTCTCTGAATAACGAAACCCAACAACTATCTAGTGAATTTCACTAATTTTGAGGAGGAACTGTGTGAGACACTATGAAGCACGGATACAGATATGGGATACAGATACGACACGATACGGATACGGCGATACGGTGAAACCTAAAAAAATAGGATACGGGTACGGCAGGGATACGGTCGTGTAAGTTAAACAGTTCTATAATTATTAGTCTCCTACTAGGCATTAGAAGTCAAAAGAGTAGTTAAATTGCAAATAACAAGCATTGAGCACGTCCCAAACAAAAGATAGATCATAGAAGTCATTCCAAACAAAGAAAACAGCTAACAAATGAGGTTTTTGTAAAAAAAATAAACACATCAGTCATCACCAAGTTCGAAACTGCAATACAGCAGTCTGCATGCTACTACACACGGGGGG
>JAXBDA010001434.1:17500-50000 GCA_036023075.1 Gaultheria prostrata | reverse complement strand
TGAATGCTGAGATTTTTGCTCCACCGCTTGATTCTCAAAGAGTAGCTTCTTGCGGCCCGTTTGATTCTCCAGAGAGTGCCATAGGAATCGATTGAGGTTTTAGAGAAGTCGGAAAGTGCGATTTCAACAGTTGCTAAGGCTGCGTCAGAAGGTAATATATTTGACTTCCTATGGTTGAATTATGGTATTGTGTTCTCTCTGGAAGTGTATCGAATTTTATAAGTTGTGTATAGGCATTTGTAAGATGTATATTAAAAGTCTATCTTTCTTTCCACTTTAATGTAATAGATTCAATTTTACCTTAATGTATTCACTCCTCAATAAAATACGGTAGTCCCTAATAATAATAATAATAATAATAATGTATATCCCTACTTTTTTCAAATACATAACCTCAAGTACTTTTTGTGGTTTGTGGAAATGCACTCAATTTGACGGTTGATTTTGGAATACAGTGTTCATATTTCCCTTCACGCATCCAGTTTTGTGCATTTTTTTTTTGTCTCATTCCGACGTGCACATGCATCGCGTGCGTCTAGTAATAATAAAGGCAAGAGACTTTTGTTTGCGGACCACGAAGCTTCACTAGCACCAAAAAGCCGCATCAATATATAGAAGAAGAAGAAGAAACGGAGCAGCTGGAAAGAACAAGAAGAAAAAAGGCCAGGAAAAGGAGCAAAAAGAAATAAAAGTCTTTTGAACATTGTTTATAATTTTTTGTAAGGCTTTTTATTTTCTTCGATAGACTTTTACTCGTGCATGATCACATATATTGACTTCATGATCATGAGTTACTAATCCTTTAAACTAGAATTCAGGATGAAAACCCATAAAAATTATAGAATAATGGTTACGCATATGATTTTCGAAGTTCGGATATAAATTCGATCAGAATAAATTTGTTCCATGATGTGATATCATTATATTGATTAAATTTCTTGGTTTATCAAATTCAATACTTAAGTACTCGGTATCAACCGTGATTTGTATTTACAGATACAATTGGTGATTCCGTTTTTAAAATTTCAAGAATAAGAGAAAATAATCTTTTTTCATTATACAATGTTGGGAGTGTGGTGGCAAACTCTAAACTCTTCTCTCTCTCTTTCTCTCTAAAAACCCCCTCCCTCGAACCTTCTCCTAGATCTGGTTTTTTCCGCTAGGGAGAGGAGGCTCCGCCTCTCTCCCCCCCTCCCCTTCTCGTTTTGCTTCCCCTTCCTCCATCTCTCTCCCTCCGGTCACCATGTCCCCGCCCTGAGGTTTTTCAAGTGAAGCTGAGCTCCAGCGGGCGATCTGCTCCGGCCGTTGGTTCGTGGGTTGATTCGGTTCGTCTGCTCCTTGATCTACTTTCAGTTTTCCGGTTGATGTGGTCCGTAGTGGAGCTAATAAGGAGGTAGGTGATTTAGGGTGTGTTTTGGTTCCCGGTTGGTTTCCCCAACTCGGATGTTTTGTCCCGGTCTGGTTTTCTCCAGATCCGGTGGGAAGGATGGTGGGAAATAAAGTGTATTTTCGTTTCGTAGTTGTTGTTGGCCGGAGTTGTAGATTTTCTGTAGTGCGCTTGCCGGCCACGGCCGTGTTTGTTGCCTACGTTGATAATCAAAGCCCACCTCCAACTGGACACAACCCAAAATCAATCCTTATGTTTATTACGTTGTATTGCGTGCATGAGACCCGTAGATAGAAAGACAAAGAAGTACAACCGCCATAACCGAAAAAATCCTCAAATTCAACGTCAGCTTCTTACTCTGCAGCAATGGTGGGAGTGTCAAGCAGTTGGTCTCGCGCTCTAATGCAGATCTCCCCGTACCTTGGTATCGCCATCGCTATCGGGGTCTCCGTTCTCGGCGCTGCTTGGTATACCCGCCTACTGTATAATAGTAGTATCAATCTTCTATATCTTCTTATCGATATTGGTGATTTTCCTCTTAGGGGGATTTTGATAACAGGTAGCAGTTTGATCGGTGCAGCTGTCAAAGCTCCACGCATCACTTCCAAGAATCTCATTAGGTAATTCCCTATGTAGTGAGGAGATTTGAATATCTCGTAATATTGAATTAGGGTTCTACTGGTTTGTTCTGCTTATAATTCAATGGAAAAATTATTCAGTGCCCCTTGGCTGTGGTCCCTGAGGCTCCTTTTCCATCTCATTGTGATGGGACTCAAGACAAAGCGTATGGACTGTGGTGGACAATGGTTATAGAGCACCACGTGGTTGTGCCTCTAGGGCACTAAATAATCTCTCAATTCAATGAGATGATTGAAATTTGCATGTCTTCTGTTAAGTGTGAGTTTTGATGCAAATTAACTATGATAGGATTTGGATTCGGTGTGTGTGAAAAGGACGTTGTTTAGCTCATAAGGCGTTACAATGATTTGAAAGAAGTTAACAAATGACACTGCCACATGGGTTCTTCATCTGGTTAAACTACAATTTGATGATGAAGCTCACATTTGGATTAGCAAGGTACTTATTGGCTATTGCTTCCTTTTATGATATAGATTCTATAGAACAGCCGAGTTTTAGGTCGATTTTTGTGACATGAAAGATAAAAATTGATGTAGATGGATTTTTGAAGTCATAATTTTAACAACCTATAAGACCGGTGGTTGCAATTAAGACTCTGCTATTGGCGTATTGGAGACTCGATGACAATAATACCAACAAAAACTGCTGTTGGCGTATTGCAATTAAGACTCTGCACATGGATGCTTTTAGTTGAAGCATTTGGACTTTTTGTTTGGGGGATAAGGGAGGAGGATCAGAGAGGGAGGGGGATAAGCAAGAAGGTGTTTGTTGGGAGGATAAGGGAGGGGGGAGAGCTTATCCCCCTCCAAGGGTCTTAGCTAACAACACCCCCCACCCTAGGATTAGCTTATCCGTGTGTGTAGAAAGACCAAATTACCCCTTAAACTATTTTCTATTCACAATGCAATGATGTAATAAGGGCCAAAAGGTACACATTATCAACTCTTATCCACCCACATCAACTACTACTCAAACCAAGTATAAGCTTATCTCCCTCCTTAACTAATCCCCTCTTATAGCATATCCATCTCTTATCCACCCTCTTTACCCCACAAAACCTTATCCTACAAACGGACAGGTGACAAATGACGTGTTCATTCATGAAGATGGCTTTGCTCGGATTGGTAACCTATGTTACATGGATGCAGATGTAGAGTCCATGTCCTTATCTAAGGATCAGGCACCTGAAATTTTGCAGATGTACAGGGATATGGATCCTGCATTGTTGTGATTAGAGTTAAATGGCATTCCGTGCCTGCATCAGGCATTGCGTCCTTGCATCTAGACCTTTTGTAATTGAACTCTATTTGTTATGTTTGTAGTGTTATCTTCATATGTTTCTATCTTGGTGTAATTTCAATTTGACATGGTCATGTAAGCCATGTTTTCTAAGTTTTCAATTTTGATGCAATTTCTTGTGTTCTGTCAGTGTAATCTTCTGCGAAGCTGTTGCTATATATGGTGTTATTGTGGCAATTATTCTACAAACAAAGTTGGAGAGTGTCCCGCCGTCACAATTATACGCTCCTGAATCTCTTAGAGCTGGTTATGCTATCTTTGCCTCGGGGATTGTTGTTGGTTTTGCGAACCTTGCCTGCGGGTTTGTTCCATCTTTTACTTTGGCTCATAAAAGTATTTTCTTTCATGACTTATAATTCGTTTCTAACAACTTTCACTTAAAAGTATTTTCTTTCGTGAGTTATAATTGATTTCTAACAACTTTTTGCTTGGTTCAGGCTATGTGTAGGCATCATAGGAAGCAGTTGTGCATTATCTGATGCCCAGAACTCGTCGCTTTTTGTGAAAATTCTTGTGATTGAAATCTTTGGAAGTGCACTCGGGTTGTTCGGAGTTATAGTCGGAATAATCATGTCGGCTCAAGCCACGTGGCCTTCTAGATGAGCTCAAGTTTGGTACTTTTTTGGCTCTAGAACCAGCATACAATGCCAGAGTCTGTATCTTCCTCGGTTTAGTTGTAGGGTTGATGTTCTGTTTGTTGCTTGTTCCCAAATTTAGGCTGCTTTAGCTCTGATGGAGTGTGAAAAATAGCAGTAAGCTTCAGTAGCAATGTGGAATAAGATAGGTGATGCTATTTTTTCCCCCTTGTATTTATTTTGATTTTTGTTAAGTCGGGTTCGGTTTCGAGAATGCTCTGCTTGTCGATATATGCAGGGAGTAGCTGATCATGAATGGCTACTCGTCTCCATTTGCAGAAAGAGCTTCAAAATACTACTCCTTTTTCTGATGGAAGGATTGTATAAATTTTCTTGCTTTGTGAAAGAATATAAAGTTGGTAATATCTGCATTAGCCATTTATGTGTCTGATATTGTTGGGACTGTTAGAGGGAGGGGCAACTTAATTATTACTATTTATATTTTCAACACGTCCTCTTACGTAAAGCCAAGCTCTTCTTCATAAGCAGGTTAAACACGTGTAAATTTTTGTCATTAAGTAGGCGGTGAGGTTTGAACACAAGATCTATTACCTACTCTGATGCCATATTAGACTGTTAACCACTAACGCATCTAAAAGCTTAAGCTGTTAAAGAAAGGGGCAACTTAATTCTTTATATTCTCAATAATTATCATCAGTCAAATTCCTATCATTTTGAACCGAAAAGAAAAGAAAACCAGCTCATTCTCTTAAAGATGGTGATATCCATCTCAGGCAAACATCCATCAGTTCTTCCCTATTTACAACAAAGTAACCTTGAGCAAATCTGAAAACCTAAACAGTTTTCGTGATCCGCTGGGCATAACGAAATCCACTGCCCCCCTGCCTCGCTTCATTTCTTCTCGCTTCAATTTAGTCGTCGCAACCATCATTTGTTCCTGTTATTGCAGGCCTGATAAATACACCAATTGGATGCAAACCAATAAAACTAACCTATCGGGGCACCCAAGAGTTCAGTGTTGCCGCAGGAGTAAACCCAAAGGTCTTATTTTCTACTCCTGGTGGCAACACCTTGACTTGACTGGTACTTGCGACTCGTGCGTGGTAACAAATGTGTCTAGGCTTGCCCTGAAGAAGTGGGTCCAAAGTGGCCCTGCCTTGGAAGGATTTTTTGTTCCAAACCAAAAACAAAACAATGGACAATTATCATCATTGCTGCCGTATCTTCTTATATATAATGTTCCTTTGTAAAATGTGGTCTCAGATATTATGGTACATTTGTCTATCCAAGTTCAACAGATAACGAAATGACAATTCAACCTGCACACGACAAATAGGCCGCCAATAATAACTTATTAATCGAATGGAGCATGTGTCCGCTGAAGTATTGAAGGAACTTGACCAAAGAAAGGCATGTTTTTCTGCTGAAGATCATGGCATTCCTCTGGGGTGGCCACCTTCGGATCAAAAGCCTTGCGATCAGGCAAAACTAAACCTTGTTTGATGCGACCCATTTTCCGAGAATGCAGTACTTGCTTAGAAGTCACCGGAAGCCTTATAGACTGGAATTCTCCAAGCGCTGATTGTAGATTTTCCACTCCCCACTTCTCAAGGCACTTGCCTAAAACTGCAGCGTCCAATATTGTCATGTTCGTGCTCCTCAAGCCATGAGGGGTAGTTGGATGAGCAGCGTCTCCAACCAATACAACATTGTCCCAAAATATCTGTTCTAAAGGGTCACAATCATAAATGACATTTATGAAAGGCTCCTTTGTTTCTTTCATAATTCTATCCAATTCAGGAACCCAAGCCTTCTCTGCGTCTTCATGCATTTTCTTGATCATGTCACTGCTTACCTTCATGGTCACTGAATTACCCTAAGGAATTGATCCAAATCAGTTAAACACTTGCAGAACAATATGTGCCTGTCTGCCAATATTTGAGGTCAAAGCAACAGGTGCTAATTAGCAATTATCCTGCAAGGCTACATTTGTTTAAGGGAATAGGATTTACGGAAGATAACGATGATAAGTGACATCATGGGATGTGGATGTTTTAGCTACAAGCAAAGCTGCAGACACAAATGTGTCTAAAACCGTGTGATGAACATGTGCGTATGTAGACATATGCGTCCAAAGCATTTTTATTTTGCAACCAAGAGCTATTAGATGGGTTTATATAAATGAAAATGAAAATTGCAGGGCCGACATCCATTCTTACAACACAAGTCATGTGGGCCCTACTTGTCCTTAGTCTAACCTCCGAAACAAACGTGGCCAAGGCTGTAGAAACAAGGGCACAAAAAGCAGGAGGCAAAATGTGCATTCTGTTTGCTTCTATGACGAATCTAAAAATTTACTTCTGAATACAACCCTCCTTTGAACTATCCTTTAACCTTAGGGGCTTCACTTGAGCCAAAATAAAATGTGGGGCGGGCATTCATGTTGTGCTGTTAATTCCATAATGGTAATAGTAGGAAAAAAGTAAGTGTTATCATGAGAAGGAATAAGTTTCATGAGAAGGAATAAGTAATAACCTTGAGTTCTGGCTCTGGTTGATTGACATACCAAATCCAATTAATTTTGTTGTTCAAAAGCTCATAAAGCACGCTATGCGTTCCATATCCTAAGGAGAAGTATAAGCATTTTCCAAGATCTGGATACACCCTCCTCAGGTCCATGATTGCTTCTAAATGCTCGTTGTCTGAAAAATCCAGTAATCCTCTCCATGCACAGTAACCTGAGTACCTGCAGAAGTTGATGATAAACACCTCACAACCATAAGCAGTAATTTCAGAATTAAGACAATGATCAGAAAATCACATTTTTGTTTCTTTATACTAACCTTAATTTGAGTTCTGGAAGAAAATTTCTTCTGATTGAAGAAAGACAACCGTCTGCTGCAATAAGTAGGTCGCCAACTATATCGATGATTTCACCAGTTTGGAGAATTTTAGCTTTCAGTCTAACAATGGACTTGTCATTAGACTCGCAGAAAGCGAGGTACAGGTGACCCCAGAGAAAAATGTTTGGCGGTAACCCATTGTACAGAAGACTGTGCAGATCAGCCCAGTGTGCTGCTCTAAAATTGAAGTTTTCATCTCTTGCGAGTGTCCAGTTCATCTTGTTTTCACCATCTATCACTTGATTCTGTAGGCAAATAGAAACTTAGAATGAAAGCCAAAAGGAGGAAAAGTTAATGATCTTTATGGGGTTTTGATAGAGTGAGGACTATTCACAAGCCTGCCCGTGCCACGTCATCTGTAGGTTCGCATGAACAGCTATAAATGACGAGAATTCATATGTAAGAAGGTTTTTCTATTATACGGTCAAACACAAAAGGAAATTTCAAGACAAAAAGGAACTTCCAAGAAGAGTTCCATTAACTATTTTTAAACTAAAATACCAGTTTGACAAGGGGATAAGAAGCTTCGTGAAAAGGGAGGAGCTGCTGTGGCTCCACCCATACTGCCCTGAGCGAATCACAAGTTGCATTCACATTGCTTTTACCTGAGTTGCCTTGTCTAGTAGTTGTCTATTTCAGAACTCCTGAGGAGTAGTTTAGTTCCATAACCTGGTTCGACCAAGAGAATACATGATACTTATTGCGTAAACAAGAAAGTCACGATCAGGCACTAACGAACTAACCTACATCTAAACGTCACACGATAACATCAAACTAACTATGCAGGCTGAGAGCTCTCAAGGTCCACAAATAGCAGCACAATTATCAGAAAACTGTTCTACCACTAAGCTGTCAACCATTGTGCAAATCTCCCACCAACAACCCGATATGCCAAAAGAAGGTGTGCATGCCTGCGTGGAACTAAACTTCCTTTCCCACTCTAGATTGCCAGAAACAGGGGTGCATGGACATAAAAGGAGGGAGATTACCAACTAAATATCATCTTGGATAGTAAGCGCACAATAATAAAATCTCTCCACTTCAAGTTGAATCCAGGGTAGGGTGCCAAGAAAGGCGGGCATGGGGAATTGTACAGCTCGTTTTTTGTTTGTAATGCTCACCGCTTTCTGTAATTCTCTCTAGAGTCACCCCTACATGTCGCTGGACCTCTATCTCGCAAATTCACTTTGGTGTAGAGATACATGAAGCTTCAAATTTGCAGGACGTTTTCAAGTAGCCATCATTGGGTTAAATGAATTCTGTTGCATGCTAGTATGTAACTAACTATGTTGCCAACCAATGTTTATGTTGTAGCACCAAATTTACAATTACTGGAAACATCATATATTAGGATCTTAACTCTAATAGACACTCATAACCACAAAAAACTCACCTTAACCGCATCTTCATCTTCTTATTTCATACCTTCTGGAACTTTCAACAATATCATAAACGTAAATTGGTTAGAACTTAGATGAAGGTAGGTACTAGGTAGCTCTTTAGTGAGGATGATTGTAAGATGTTGAATTCATCGGGCAATGATAGGGAGTCCTATTAACAACCATTTCTGCCTGGTCTTTTCGACCACGATCGAATCCTGCCCATTCGGGATCGGGCGGAGGCCTTAAAACAGTAAATTGGTTAGAACTTAGAATGTGGTTGATTTTGTCTATCACCAGCTCAACATATCACCACCAACACCACTACCACCACCACCATTATCACCAACAACAATACAAGCATAACAACACCACTATAGTAAGCCCAAAATTGGTGATCTTGGATTTTGAACTGATATAAGCTAATACTGTCACGGCAACAAAAAATTTCATTCTGTATTTAAAATTACACACCACACAAACACTAAAAAATAAATATGGAAAACATTTATAAAAACGTAATCTGAAAAAGTCATTTTCCATAAGTGGAAAATAAGTAAATTACCTGATCGACGGTGAGAGGCAAGGTGGAAGTGTGGAGAAGGTGGGGGTGAGCGAGCCACGACTCAATGAGTTTCTGAGAGAGTGAGTCGAGACCGAGTCCGGCACCAGTTGGGCTTCCAGTTGGAGGTCCGCTTGATTTCTCAATCACCACCACTTCCCACCCTGCTGCTATGAGTGCGTGCGCACAGGATAATCCTGCTATGCTTCCCCCTACCACCACTGCCTTCCCCTTCTTCTTCTTCACCCCCTCCATCTCTCTCTCTCTCTCTCTCTCTCTCTCTCTCCTTCTTCTTCTTCACCCCCTCCATCTCTCTCTCTCTCTCTCTCTCTCTCTCTCGTGGATTTAGAATCATGTAATTTTCTTTTTCTTGTTTCAATAATTCAAAAAATTAATTAATATTCGCCCAAAAAAATTGGAAATAAATGTCTCAAAACTACTTTATTTTTTAATGTACGATAGTAATTTGTAATGAACGAATTACGATTTTTCAATCAAATAAAACTGTATATATTCATTTGTGTTAATTCATGAATCTACTACCTCCGTCTTGATCTTTTTCAAAATTTGTGTCACTTTTTAAATGTTTAAGTTTTTCAATTTATAATATTTTTCATGATTTTGAAAACTCTGAATAATAGAACTAATTTAGATCTATCAAACAAGATTTGAAAATTTTGAATAAAAGAATTAATTGAAATCTATCAAACAAGTTCCATATTGCATATTTTCTTAGATTCGTAGGAGTAAAAAATATAATTAATTGAAAAGTGACAAACCCCCAAAGATGACCAACAAACACAGACAGAGAAATTATCGTATTGGAAAAAATGTTTCAGCATCGATGAAAGAATGAACAGAATGCGGATCAAAATTTATACTAAAACTAATGAGTGAAATTATCAAAATAGAAGTGTCTCATTATCTCCCCAAAATGTTAATAATATTTGAATTAGTCACTTGAAATAGTTCGACGCTAACAATAATTTCGTAAAAAATCAAGTCGAACAACTATCAGAAATTTAATGAACGAATCACATTTCTGAGCTTGATTTCGGACATTGATAATAGCACTGGACAAGTGTGTTTTTCTCATTCCGTTACCAAATTTCATTCCACTTGATCTTTAACAAAATTATTTTGCACGTTGAGCTCTACAAAGTAAAGAATTTGGATCAAAATTTACTTGGGGAAGTACCCGCTTCATGAGCTCAACATGTCGTCCCTTGGGATGATTCTTTGGAATTAGTAAATTTTCAACCACAAATAATAAAGTTTTGTAGGAGTATTACATTTTTTAAAAAATACCCAATTTCATCCTCTAATCATCAGAAAACAAAAAAAAAATAGAATTAGTTTCTATCAAAACTTAATGTTATTTAAAAATTACTACCAAAAAACTTGTAAGATTGATTGCAAATCAAATTTTCAATGCAATGGCCGGTCAGGAGAAGGTGAGACCGTGAGTATGTAGAATTTTATTAGTTTTGAGCAAAAAAAATTTACGTTATCTATTCGTTTCTACGAGAAGAATTGAAAAGGTAGAAAAAAAATAAATCAAACTTCAAAATTTAGTAAAGAAAAAAATATTTCAAAAAATCTGTCCATTTAATAATTTTCGTTTTTAGTGAACTTATTTTTCAAGTTTTCGATCATAAAGTTACTTTTTCACCATGTACATTCCTCTCAGCCAAAGACAAATGGATAATCCCTAAAAAACTGATACAACAATACAAAAGGTCAGAAAAGATAAAACAGATAGATTAGTCCCAACTACCAATAATGATCATCTTTTCTCTCAATATAGAAGGCCAGTTCAAAAAAAAATTAAAAACATTAAAAAATAAAAATAAAAAAGATATACATACCTTAGCTGGAAGACTATTCAATTTTTTATTGCATGTGTTAAGCATGTAGCTAGCATCAACGAAAGTTAAAAATAAAAAAATAAAAATGATATTCATACCCTAGCTGGAAGACATTCATCAGCTCTAGACATTCATCAAGGTGCCCATAATTGACTTGGGCGGCGAAAATCCAAAACATGGAGTATATGTGTGGAAGAAAGACATCTCAATCCACTTAGTAGAACAAAAACTTCATTTAGTCGAGGCGCGCATAAGTTAGTCTGGCACCTTGAGTCAACAAAGAAAAATTTATAACCACGCTGCTATAACGAATGACAGAAAGTCTTAGATCTCAAGAGTGCTGTCTCGGCAATTATATTATATAGATATACAGAAAAGCGCAATGTATCATACATGAACAAGAATGTTACACAATCAAATGTACAAATGATAAATAGGTTGAAGACAATGCTTTGCAAACGAACAAATCACATTGTCTATCGGTTTTCTCTTCGTCTTCTTTTTCTTGAAGCATGTTGTCTATTCAAGTATTGAAGGAATTTCGCAAAAGAAAGGCATGTTTTTCATCTGTAAAGCATGGCATTCTTCTGGACTGACCATCTTCGGATCAAAGGCCTTTCCATTAGGAAGAACTAAGCCTTGTTTGATCTGACCCATTTTCCTAGAATGTAAAACTTGTTCCGAAATCACCGGTAGCCTTATAGTCTGAAATT
Source organism: Gaultheria prostrata (assembly GCA_036023075.1). Taxonomy (NCBI): domain Eukaryota; kingdom Viridiplantae; phylum Streptophyta; class Magnoliopsida; order Ericales; family Ericaceae; genus Gaultheria; species Gaultheria prostrata. The sequence continues at coordinate 38,654 of JAXBDA010001434.1, read as the reverse complement.
CCCCAAGCGCTAAATGTAGATTTTCCACTCCCCACTTATCAAGGCACTTTCCTAAAACTGCCGCGTCTAATATTGCCATGTTCGTGCTCCTTGAACCATGAGGGGTTGTTGGATGAGCAGCTTCCCCAACTAATACCACATTGTCCCAAACGATTTGTTGTAAGGGACCACAATCGTATATGACATTAATGAAAGGCTCCTTCGTTTCTTTAATGATTCTCACAAATTCAGGATCCCAAACCTTCTCGGCATCTTCATGGATTTTCTTGATCATCTCACTGGTTACTTTCATGGTCACCGAGTTCCCCTGAATTCATGTTTTCAACTAGTCAGTTCAAATTGGTTAGATACATCAGTCTGAGAACAAAGATCAAGGCACTTGGATAATTGTTATTGTATTGATCCAGCATTTTTCTATCGCTGTTTATCCTCTCAGACTTGGGTCGAATACTCAACAATTCATTTGATTTTCTAGCCTATCGAGCAACAGCTGTTGATTTCCGATGTTCAAGGTCGTGTTTTTTTCTGGGTAGGATGGATAAGTATGCGAGCAGTATACCGTTAGATCCACATGTTATTTTTTCATGCCAAATTAGATGGGTTTACTTTAAGTATGGTATTAATTTTTATCTCTGTTTGGGTGAGATAAATAACAATAAGATTGGAGTACAAATTTTAGCCATATAAGAGCAAGTGCACATTTGGGTACCAAAATGAATTTGTCAAGTGATTTTATGGCTTACTAGAACGCCAAAAAGTCACCCAAAAAAAAAACTCAATATTGGTGCCCCAGTTTTGTGCCGTTTTGGCACAATCTCTAGATCATTGGACTAAACTCATCTTATGTCTCGGCAGATTTATTGCCTGGATGATATGGCCGTTTTGACAAGCCAAAACTGCTCCTAAACTTGGCAACAAAAACAAAAGCCTCAACTTTGGCTTTCAGGTGGAGCACCATTTTGCCATATATTTTGCCAATTTTTTAACTTTGACAGCCTAATTGGCTCATGGGTGGACTGACTCTAATGAGGGGAAACAATCCATACTGCCAAATTATTAATCCTTAGGATACAAGCATGTGAAACAAGAAAAGTTTGTTAAGTCATAGCCCCCTAATCCAATTTTACAGGCAAAAAGATTTTACTCCTAATTTGTGCTACCAAACACAAGAAAATAGGAAAATATTTTACAGGAAGACATTTTACGGTCAAACAAAAGGAGCCTATAGGTCTAAGGAAAACATTTTGGCCTAGCTATATGCATCTATGCAAACTCTAATAATTCCTCATGAAGACGAACTTCATCTGTATGATCAAAGTATTAAATTCTCTCCCACGAGGTGCACTCAAGTTCGGGTGTACTATACAAAATAAGCAGGATAAAATTAAACATGCATGCTATGTATGAGATGAGAATAAGCAACCACCTGAAGTCGTGGCTCCAGTTGATTGACATACCAAATCCAGTTGATCTTTTTCTTCAAAAGCTCAAAAAGCACACTATGCGTTCTGCATCCTAAGTTGATGTATAAGCATTTTCCAAGTTCTGGATATGCCCTCCTGATACCCGTAATTGTTTCCGAATGCTCATCATCTGAAAAATCTAGTACTCCTCTATATGCGACGTAACCTGAGTACCTAGACAAGTTCAATGATAATAATTCGCTAAGCTAAACGTTACAAAACACCTCAAGTCCATAAGTAATTCTTTCCAGATAAACACCACCAAATTCCAATTGTTGTTTCAATTTACAGACCTAAGTTTGAGTTCCGGAAGAAAATTTCTTCGGATTGAAGAAAGACACCCATCCGCTGCAATGAGCAAATCGCCAACTATTTCAACGATTTCACCAGTTTCAAGAACTTGAGATTTCACTCTAATGTTAGACTTGTCGTTACCAATACAAAAAGTAAGGTACGAGTGACCCCAGAGAAAAATATCTGGTGGTAATAGCGCATTGTACAGAAGACTGTGGAGATCAGACCAGTGTGCTGCTCTAAAATTGTAGTTTTCATCTCTTGTAAGTGTCCAGCTCATATTGTTCTCACCATCCGTTGCTTGATTCTACAGGAAAACAAAAACGTGGAATGAAAAGAAATTTTTTGGGTATAAATACAATAACGGATATTACAAGCTTGGCTAATACCATATTCTCTGTAGGTCACATGAGTGGCCGTAAAATGAAGAATAGCTGTGCTAACGAAAGAAGCTTTTAATTTTGACTGTTCGTCTATATGGCTAATACCAAAAGCCTAGATAAAACATATGTGCTTCAAAAGAAACTTCCAAAGTCTAGAGTTCCTATCATCCACAAGCATTTTTTAATTTGAACTATGAATTTCATCAAAAGATGAACGGATTCTCAAGAAGAGAGGAGTTGCGGTGGCTGATGGTCCCCCCATACTGCTCATGAGTTGCAATATGTTTGCCGGCCCTTACATAAATTGCCCCATCTGTCTTGTTGGAGTTTAAAGCACATTCAAATATGAGAATTACACAATGCTTACGTGCAGTGGACAATCCACATCTCAAACTCTCAGGCCAGGCAATGACAAGCGTATTGAACTATAGATGTCTTTGAGCGCTCCCACAGTCCAAAGACAACAATGCTGTGGTTTAATTGGTTTGTAAACTCCTACCACTTAATCACAAAAGACACATTAGAAGGTCTATAGTAACTACCCCCCATTGCCGCATTATTCTCATATCAAAATATCTATGAAAGTGAGAAAAAAAAACAATCCACATTTACAGCCCAACACTATCATCATCATGGTCGTCATCATCATGACAATAATAGTAGTAATAGAAAAATATCGACAACGCTATAAGGACAAAGGAGTTGGAGGACCCTTCTATGCCCTCAAATGTGGCCCATTTCAAGCCCAAAATTTGATCTGCACTGCTCATGGTTTCGAGTAGATCATCTCCGTAACATTTAAGCTGAACAGACATTTATAAAATATAAACTAGTGCTTGAATTTACTTTGGTCTGTAAAAGTTAACGGGAAATGTGATTTTGGAATGTACCCTTTGAAGATAAATTTTATTTTATCATGTGGCTATCAATATCCGATTGACTTGATTTCTTGCAACGGTGTTCCAGTCAATGAGCGTTACAAAGTCAATAGTTTGGAACACATTCGAGACTTGAGATGAAGCCATTTTTGGGAGCACTAAAGATCTCCTTGGGCACAAGTCAAAAACCCCCTAACTCCAGTACCAAAAGCAATTTCAAGTTGGAGATTTAGGATTTTGCCCAGCTAAGCAACAACTATCATGAGAATAGCAATTACCCTAGTAAAGCTCACACATCTCAACTACAACAAGTAACAACAACCTATGTCTTCCTTTGGTAGATAAGGATTTGACTAAAAAAGGATTCGACACTTTGAGAATTACTACTCAGAAATGGATTTTATAACTTGGACATGACTTTTAGACAATAAGTTTGAGTTTTCAAAATAACAACTTAATAGGAGCGACAACCATTACAAATACGAAGGAGATCAGACATAAAACTGTAGCAAAACATTAAAGGTGAGAACCAAAAATAATAATTTGATTTAGCTAGATGTTTAGTGTATATGCATATCATTTTGGGCATTCTAGTTTTGTTTTTCTTTTTTTTCATAGAAACACTAATTCTGGACTCTTTGAGCTGCAATTAGACGTAAGACTAACGAGGGCCAAGTTGAAAGGTTAGATAATTTAAGGCGGTCGAGTGTAGTTTTATATAGTTAAGGGGAGAATTTAAAAGATTTGTTCTACTCTTATTTCACAAGTCCGCCATAGCTGAACCTCATGTACATTAGTTGAATTAGATACAAATTAAGCATCTTCATTCGAAACCCAAATCTATAAAAGCAAAAGCTATTACTATGAATAATAAAAAGAATTCAAAACTGAAATTCGCACACAGAAATACTACTGAGCATAGGAGAGGGCAAATTGGCAAGAAAATGAAATAGACCTGATCGATGGTGAGAGGCAAGGTGGAAGTGTGGAGAAGATTGGGGTGAGCGAGCCACGATTCAATGAGTTTGTGAGAGAGTGGGTCGAGACCGAGTCCAGCACCAGTTGGGCTTCCAGTTGGAGGTCCGCTTGATTTCTCAATCACCACTACTTCCCACCCTGCTGCTATGAGCGCGTGCGAACAGGATAATCCTGCTACGCTTCCCCCTACCACCACTGCCTTCCCCTTCTTCTTCCCAGCATCCATCTCTCTCCCCCCTAGTAAATTTTGTTAAAAAACTTATTGGAGAAGAGTGAAGTTAGAAGAAGGATGTAGTGCTGGCTTATTTTCAGCCTTGGATGGCTTCAGTAATGTGTTGTCGCAATGAGGGTAAAAGATCCTAAAGATCTTGATAAAGAAATTGTGAAGAGGGGATCCATGCACTCCCATGTCCCATTTTGACAGTGAGTGGATCATTGCATCAAAAGCACTGGAGTCCCATCATGTCAAATTTAATTAATGTAAGTAAGAGTACTCCCCCTCGGTCTGGGATCCGTGTAGGTGCTATGCGGTAGGTGTTGTGCGGTAAAATTACGTCGTTTTGCTTGAATTTTGGATATATCTCTAAAACTTCGAAGAGCTTTGTTTGGAGAAAGAAAAAATCACTACAAAGTGTCCAACCCAAAGTGCCTAAATCCTAAACCCAAAGTGTCTAAATCCAAGTGCCTAAACCCATTATACTATACCCCAAATAGCCTAACTTTTCTAAAATTGAATCACAAAATTAACTATCCAAACAGGGCCAGCCTAGTTTTCCAAACGATTTTATAAAATAAAATCTTAGTTCTGATGAAATCTAGTTTTTATGGAGGTGTGGTAAAAACACATTATTTTTCCGAATGATAAAATCTAGTTTTGTTAACACTCCACCCCAATGCTTTATTTGATAAAATCTAATTTTGTTTTTATCATTTGAGAATCCTAAATTTTATCAAAATTCGATTTTATCTTATAAAATCATTTGAAAAACTAAGCCTAAGTTGTGTATTGAAAAATGTGCACTCCCATTTCATGCTAAAAGAAGAGGGATATTCTAGAAAAGCAAATAGTACTAATAGTTATGTCCCCTTGAAAATCAGTATCCTAAAAATGAAAAATAAAATAAAAAATCATGACGGAGGGGGTAGAATATAGGAATGTCAAAAATGTGCCCGAAGAGAGTCTAGAATATAGGAGCTCAACTTTTTCCTTTTTGGAAAATGCTAATGTGTGCCCAATAGGAGCACGTTAAGGTTGAAAAAATATATTGAAAAATATATAGGGATATGTGAAAGTGTATTGAAAAGTGTAAAAGGTGTATTGGAGTGCGTGTTTTATTTATTTGTTTGTGAGCTTATTGTGTGCTTATTGGACACACATTAGCAAAGACATTTTTTCTTTTTTCAATCAATAATGAAACTCATGGAAGATCAGTTGGCAGGCATGAGCACGGCATGGATCAGATTTGTTTGGTTTTAGGTCACGTCTTATTTTAGAAAATTATTTTTCTATTTTTTAGTAAATTGTCTTTTAATGTCTCTTCATGCTTTACTAAACAGGTTATTCTTTCACAATACATTAACCAAAAGACATCCGGAAAAAGACAGATTGCTATAAAAGATAGTTTTGTGGAACAAGGTCACATTATTCACTACAAACTATTCACTAAGTGGACTAAACTGACTAAATGATATACTGTTCTTCATAATTATATGAATTAAATGATTTTTTCTTTGTCTTTTTCTGAATTTCCCTTAGATCCGTGTTAAATTTTGTAGATTAATCATTCGTTGACGAGAGAAATCTAAAAAATAATATGACCAAAAGCAACAGAAAAAAAGTTCACTAAAGAAGAAAAAAAATACCAGTTAGGGAGACTTGGTTGGTATGTTTAGTGAAAACAAGTGTATTTTGATCGACATTAGTCCGAATATAAAAAAATTATCGTGAATTCGGCCTAAATCGATAACCAAATTAATTCGTGTCAATTTCAAGAATTAAGTTTAACCGCAAAACTCATAAAGTCAGACCAATTCAAACCATTTAATTGCTGACTGGAGTACAATTTAGTTCCTGTTTTGTAATATGGTTCACCCCAGATTGAGATATCATGTTTACAAATATTTTTATATAGCACTGACAAGTTGTATTAAAACGAAATGTTGAATGAATTTCATCAGAGGTCATCAAAAAATTGCTAAAAATCAATAAATAATTAACCTTATCTATGTACGAGTTTATTTTTTAAAAGTGTTCTCCAATGAAATGATAATGGGATTGATCTATTTAATTGACACACATATATATATAGTTGCCGTCCAAATCAATTGGAAATCGGAACCATTAACATAGTTGCAGTCCATTTTGGTTGTTCGGTTCTTTGTTAAAGGACGAGACTTCCTCTTGATGTAATACTTGACTGAATTTATAATACATCTGTTACCGTTTTTTACCAAAAAAAAAAAAAAAACCAAATATCCACAGACCAAGTCTTTTTGGTTTTATTTTTTATCTTCTAAATCGAGTTCAAACCACAACATGAAAATGCCAAATCAAATTATCCGATTTGAATTGGTTGGAATTTAGAAATGATCATTAACTTGTTTGAAAGGTTCATTAGTAAAGTTGCAAAACGATCAAATTTTCTTCAAGGACATATCTTCAACTCTCAGTGGTGCCAAATGAAAAGAGCAATACTGAGTACAATTAATACTTTGAAACACAATTCCATATTAACTTGTTTCGTCAGTCATTCGATATACATGAATCTGCATGCATCTAATAGTTTGGGACGCATGCGAAATTTAAAGTTTGTGCTAACATACTGGATAAGAAAACTAACACGCGTATGTTGCCGGTTGAAGCTGAACTACGAAATGAACAAATAACAAGCCGCATTAACTTTGTTAGTAGTAATCTGTTTACAACAAATTAATTTTTTGCATACATAAATTACCCTTTTTCGTAAGAAGTTGCCTCCTAACCCAATTGTCGGGTAAGTAATGGGCCCTTTTTTTTTTTTTTTTTTTCCTGGTTCAAACTCCACTTCTTTCTTATTTTCTCAGAATAAAATATAGCAGGATTTTCTTGTCAAAAAAAGTTATCAAGCCTAAGATTTGATATGTGACACACCTCTATAATAAGCTACCGGCCGGTACTGGCTTAATAAAAAAAACTACATTACTTTTTTGCATTCAAATTTTTTCGCTTTTGTTAATTTTGCGTCTTTGTTTTGTGAATTATTAATTCGTCTCGACGACGAGAGAAATTTAAAAAGAATTTTTTTTGAATAAGGATAAAGTAACCCTATCTGTTTTTGATTATTTTTGTTTTCAGTGAATTTTGCTAAGATTTTAATCATAATTTTTTACTTTTTAGACCTCTCTCGTTGAGACGAAACCAATAATTCATAAAAAAAATTGGTGCAAACTAACACATCCAAAAAAAAATCAAATAGAGACAAAAAATTAATCAGCCCAAAACGGTTATAGTTTTTAAAAAAATTGATTTGCTTTGCTGTTTCATTTATTTCGTGATCAGTGACTAAAGAATTTTGAACAGCGAAAAGAAAAAGGCCGGCAGAATAATTTTAAAAAGGATATAGATCCCCTCCAGTCCCTTCAAGGGACAAGAAGATCCTGTCCAAACCGTTTCTTGAATTTTTCCGGTTCCGTTTTGATAATCCTAACCGATGATATTTTATATCTCGTTAAGAACATTAGGCATGTCAAAATTCATGGTAATCAGATATCATTTAATATATTCTTGAAACACATTTATCATAAACTATAAGATGTAAAAAATCTTACAACACTTGATAACATTTATTTTTCTAGAGATAAATATATTTTGATAACACATCAAATGATATAAAATTAGCACAATTTTTTGCGTGTCTAATGTTTTCAATGAGATCTAAAATATCAATGGTTCCAATAATTAAAATAGATGCGAAAAGAGTCCAAAAACGATCGGGACAAGACCGTTAAAGGGTCCAAAACTCCAAAGAGGATCTATATATCTAGTAAAAACCCAGCAAAAGATAAGGCAGAAAAACCATTGCCGTCGATCCGGGTCAACATTATTCCGGAGATTAACACTCTGAATTGTCAACCTTGCACAATTCATGTTTTCTTTGCCTTCTCCATGTGGTCCCACTCGCCGGCACACATATGTATATCCGTGTTTTTTTCTTCTCAATGGTTAAGGATGTCCAGGTTAATTTATGCGTATATTCTTTTCTCAATTCTATTAAAGCCAAGCTATTTACAGGAATAGGAAATTCAAAAAAAATTCATTTTTGTAGTCTGACCTGAATCACCTAATGAATCAAAATTTTGAAAAAGCAAACTCACCGACCAACGGTATATAAATATAGTTTTGGCAAACCAGAATCTCTTTCTAAACGCGCTCTCCCTCTAAGCAACAAACTCCATCGTTTCAAATTTGTCGCTACCCCCAGTTCAAAAAAAAAAAATTGTCGCTACCCTTTTTTTCTCTCTCCCCCTATATATCTCCTATATATACACATGCACGATGCATTATTGATATTCCGGAGAAAGGGAGGCGATCTGGTGGCGAAAATTTGCACTGCTCGAGGTTAGTTTTTTCCCATCTGGGTTTTTGATTTCCAATTTCAATTTCTCTGTCTCGATGTTTTCTGATCTAATCAATACAGTTTTTTATTGAAATATTTATCGTGTTTTTTTTGCATATTGGGTTTTGATTTGCGTTAGATATGTTGGTTAGATCTCATGAACGATTGAACGGATCACAAACATAATTTATATTTTGGTAAAGCAAATATTATATGTGTATAGAGTATAAATTTTGTTTTTATTTGGTAATTGAAGTTTGTTTGATTTTTGGTTGCAGGAATTCATTTTCCTTGAGCTGGGTTGTTCTTGGATTTTCCAACTCCTTGTTTAGCTGGTAATTGGTTCCGCATCTGTGCCAAGCCCAATTTAGCGGTAATATTTCTCCTTACAAACCCAAATCTTAGATTCTCATTCCCAAATCTCTTTGCCTTTTATTTGTTTTTGTTGTTTTTGACCTGGAAATACTGCCCATCTTGTTCTTGGGTAATTATATAAACCCTCTCATATCACCCATATCTTAGATTCATATATCCCTTTTCACTCCATTCATTCTTGTGGAAAGTAGAGGAAATTCTGTGATTTTTTATCAAGAGTTATACCCATCAATTAAATAAGTTCGTTCTTCGAATTGGATTGAAAATGAGTGAGCCAAAACCGGAAGAACCCTTGATGCCATCATCTTCGTCCCGAAAGCTTCCTGATTTTAAGCAGTCTGTCAAACTGAAGTATGTTAAACTCGGATACCATCACCTCATTACCCATGGAATGTTCCTGTTTATAACCCCTCTGATTGCTCTCATAGTGGCTCAGCTATCTACATTCTCACTCCGAGATGTTTATGTTCTTTGGGACCATCTTCGCTTCAATCTCATATCGGCGATCCTATGCTCAGCCCTTTTGGTGTTTCTATCCACCCTTTACTTCCTTACTCGCCCTCGTCCTGTTTACCTTGTGAATTTCTCGTGCTATAAACCAGAAGACGCTCGCCAATGCACGAGGCAGATTTTCATGGAAAGGTCGCGTTCGATTGGCTCATTCACAGATGAAAACCTCCTTTTCCAACAGAAAATTATTGAGAGATCTGGCCTTGGGGAAAAAACCTATTTGCCTGAAGCTGTTTTAAGAGTACCTCCTAATCCATGTATGGCGGAAGCAAGAAGAGAGGCGGAGATGGTTATGTATGGTGCCATTGATGAGCTTTTGGCAAAAACCCATGTGAAACCAAAAGACATAGGGATTTTGATTGTGAATTGTAGCTTGTTCAATCCAACACCCTCTCTATCTGCAATGGTTATAAACCATTATAAGCTCAGAGGGAACATTATTAGCCATAATCTTGGTGGGATGGGTTGTAGTGCCGGTTTGATCTCAATCGATCTTGCAAAAGATCTTCTTCAAGTTCATCCCAATACCTATGCTCTGGTAATAAGCATGGAAAACATCACGTTGAATTGGTACTTTGGGAATGAAAGATCAATGCTTGTTTCCAATTGCTTGTTCCGGATGGGAGGGGCAGCCATTTTGCTTTCAAACAAACGGTCTGACCGCCGCCGATCCAAATACCAATTGGTTCACACTGTCAGGACCCACAAAGGGTCCGATGACAAATGCTTTTCTTGTGTTTACCAAATGGAGGATCAAAATGGAAAAGTTGGAGTCTCATTGTCGAAGGACCTAATGGCAGTGGCCGGAGATGCTTTGAAGACTAACATCACCACGTTGGGTCCACTTGTACTTCCGATGTCTGAACAGTTGCTATTTTTTGCCACATTAGTGGCGAAAAAACTTTTCAAGATGAAGATAAAGCCGTACATTCCCGATTTCAAGTTGGCTTTTGAGCATTTTTGCATTCATGCTGGAGGAAGAGCTGTTCTGGATGAGATAGAGAAAAACCTGCAGCTTTCTGATTGGAACATGGAGCCTTCGCGGATGACCCTTTACCGATTTGGGAACACTTCGAGCAGTTCTCTTTGGTATGAGTTGGCTTACACAGAAGCCAAAGGGAGGATGAAGAGGGGAGATAGAACGTGGCAGATAGCCTTTGGTTCCGGGTTTAAGTGTAACAGCGCAGTTTGGAAGGCTTTGAGGGCTATTAACCCAGAAAAGGAGAAGAACCCATGGATGGATGAGATAGACCAGTTCCCAGTTGATGTTCCAAAATTTGCAGCCATCTGAATCTACTATTCAGTGAGTCGCCCATTGAGTAGCAACGGCATTTTGGTGGATTCTTGTTCTCTGTCTTGGCGACTGAATCTGCTATTCTTCTTGTGTTTCGGTCTTTTTTGTTTACCTTTTGCTTCTAGTATGTATGTATGTATGTATGGATAGATGGATGGGTTTCTTTGTTGGGTTTTATTAAACTGAAGGGTGTTTACTTATGTTTGGATGTGTAAGCTGGGCTATCCCAGGATTAATTTTATTCTTGTAAGAAGCTGAGACTTTGGTATCAGACATGGTCTAGAGATTTTAATTGGTTTATTTTGCGCTTGGGCCACATACTCAGAAGAGATTGTGCTTCTCATGTGTTTTATTGCATGTTCTTGCCTCTTATCATTAGCTCGGGTAGTCGACGTTTCTGCTGCTCTCTCTTATCTTAACAATCCAATCTTCAATGCTTGAAGAGTTCCTTATTTCTATGTTTCCTTTCACAAGAATCACAACTACAAGGCCTTGTTGCTTTATTAGAACATATTGAAAGAAACTTGAGTCTTTCTGTCTACCCCTCTAAAATCCTTCATTCACCCTTTGATATTGACCCAAAAAATAAAAAAAGTACTCCTACTCTTTCAGTTCAGACACTTGGATAAATATATACTTTGGATAGAGATGCGTGTCCACAGCTGTCCGATGTATGGAGCTCAAGTGCATCATGTGGAGCTCGCGTACATTCATTGATTCTGGATACATTTGTGTTTTAATTTTTTAAATCTAGATTTGTACCCGTATATCTTTGTTCGTAGCACTGCTCCTTGTATCAAGAGTTTGCTTGTATTGCTTGTTGAAAGATCAACATTGGGTTTGGTTTGGTGGTTGAGTCACTCTCATTATCCGGCTGGTTTTTTAGATCGAGTCCTATCGTTGTGAGTCACAAACTGTCATTCCTCTACTCCCGGGATTTGGGGTCCCTATAGCAAGAAGGACCGGCTGCAACTGATGAAAAACCGGCGTCATTTTGGGCCAAATTTGACAGCCACTTTATCACCCAAAAGCGTCACTGTTTATATAATGAATCGCTCTCCCTCATAATTATGTGGCTTTCTTGCCTGATTTTTTGGAGCAAAGGCGAAGGGGAAAATTTTCCGCCATTGTTTTGGCCTTTGGTTTGAGTTTGAAGATGCAGTTCTATTCAGAAATTCTTGAATAAACTTATTTTCCTTCTTTTTCTTTTTCTGGTTTTAGGCTAAGTTTCACTAATATTTTTGGCAATTTTCGTATCGGTATTTTTGTCGTCATTCCTGAATTTTTGTTGAATTGGTTGATTAATCATTTGTCTCGACAAGAGGAACCTAAAAAGTACTCCCCATTCCCAAATGATAATCCACCATGTTTTTACGTGCAATTTTCGAACCAAAATATAAGATACTTTTGTCAAGAAATTTTAAAAATTATCCACAAAAGTGCCTAATACCTTGGTTCGAAAATTGAACGTAAAAATACAGTGAACAATCATTTAGAAATGGAGAGAATAAAAGAATTACTCCCTCCGTCCCAAATTGATAGTCCACTACGAAACTACGTGTAATTTTAAAACTAAAAAATAATATATTTATCAAAATAATTTTTGAATTTTTTTTGCACCATATAAAAGTTCTCAATGAGATCTATAAAACAATATCCATATTGGATATTTTTTGAGGTTCACATTAAAAGATATAAACCGTTGAAAATGACACGCAGTCTCAAAAGGAACTATCATTTTGGGACGGAGAGAGTATAACAAAAGGAAAAGAAGTTCAGTAAAGACTAAAAGATCTATTTCAATGCAACTTTTCTTATGGTTAAAAGTCTATTTAGCTGGAAAAAAAGTTTACTAAAGACGAAATGTCTATTCAAAATGCAACATCAAGAGGGAAAAGTCTTTAATACAGTAGTCAATAACGTTTTATCCAGTCGAAAAAGTCTTATCTTTCAAGATATATATATATTTTTTTTAACGTAAAAAGAATAGTAAGGGGCAATCAGCGTAGCAATTTCCATTGAACGTGACTATAAGGGTTTCCAACCCTCTGTGGAACGTTCAGTTTGAGCCATAACTACTGTCCTGAAATGAGAGTCCGTCACCACAACACTAACTAGGTACTAAATAGACAAAGGGTCATTGACGCTAGTCCTGTAGCTGGCGGGACTCGAACTTGAGCAGATCGTGTATGAAAGGAAGGGAGTACTTAAGCCCACTCACCCTTGCCATCTAGACTACCATCTTTGGTGGTGCTTTCAAATACTAGAAGTATTCACAGTAAGCTTGTGTGTCACTTCTTATTAGTATTTTTTTTTTTTTTGACTGAGGACCATATTTGTTGAGGAAATGGCTACAATACACACATTAAAGATGTGTACCATATGCACCTATTGTATGATTCAGATTGTGCCACCTCATTGGCAATCGTAATATTTTTTAGTGTTCCATAACTTTTTAGTAATATGATTCGTAATATTTTTTATGATTCGTAATATTTTGGTGTGTCTCGTAACTTTTATTAAAAAAACTTAACTTTTATAGAAGTGTGTATCATACATACCCAAATAAAAAGTGTGTATTGTACCCTTTTCCATTTGTTGAAATCTCCGATTTCTTTATGCGATTCCACGCACATAAATTAGACAAGATCAATGAGAGTCACGATGCAGTATTAGACTGATCTTGATCCCAAAACGTTGTGAGGAGTTTTTTTTTTTTGCCATAGTTTAGGAGAATGTTAGTGTGTTAGTATGTTAGTCTACAGAGAGTTCAGAGGCTTTCCATAGCCCAAAGACCACAAATCCACCCACTGCCCCTCATAGGGCTCGAACCCCTGCCTCCACTGAGGAAGGCAGAGAGCATGCCAACTGAGCTACAGATCATTGGCGTTGTGAGGAGTTGGACACATGAGTACATGACCAATTGACCACCATTTCCATTGGTGTAGGTATTCCACCAACTTATTTTTATTTTTATTTTTTTGGTTTTTTTATGTGAGTTCGAAAAATATATTAGCTTTTGTGGTTTTTTATGTAATGTAATTGTGAGGGAATGATCTATCTCGAAAAATACAATAAACTGATTTTTGGCTTTTTGAGTAAGTGGAATGAGGCCTTATTACTTACTCCGTATTACCAATTCATCTAATCCTCAATATTTGTTTGGTCCTTAAATCGAATTACTACTACAGGCATTTAGGCCCCGTTCCACTAACTCAAAAAGCCAAAAGCCATCTTATTATATTTTTTGAGACAAGTCATTCCCTCACAATACATCACATAAAAAAACCACAAAAAGTCAACGCGTATTTCGAGCTTTCACATAAAAATGCTAAAAAGTCAAAAAACTCAAGTTAGTGACACACCCCCTTAGTGTTTCTCCGTAAACTAAAATCTCAAACCTTTTGAAGTTATGATGTACAATATATATTTTTTTTCAGGGGTGTGCCACTAATTTTGGTTTTTTGGCTTTTTTATTTTTTATGTGAGAGCTCGTAATACGCATTGAATTTTTGTGATTTTTTATGTGATGTATTGTGAGGGAATGACCTATCTTGAAAAGCACAATAATTTGACTTTTAGCTTTTTGAATTAGTGGAACGGTGTCTCAATCCGATGATGTACAGTTAGTTGAGCTAAACTCTAGTTGATGTCATGTCACATTAGTATCATGTTCAGTTGTAAAGAGAAGACAAGTGCGAAAATGTTTCAGATCTTTTAATTTTTTTATTAAGTAAAAACCTCACACGACACACCTTTTAACTTTTCTAAGTACTAGTTGTGAAGGCGTACGCAGAGGAGTTTTAGAGAAAGAGAGAGTGAGAGGAGCTTCTCGGTTTGGGTTTCATATTTGGGTTTTGGATTTTGAGTAGAGAGAGTAATAAAATGAATAATTGAAAATTAGGTGTAATGATTAGAGAGACGTAGAGAGAGAAATGACATTAATATTTAAAATTAGATGTAATGAAGAGAAAGAAATAGGGGTGACGATTGAGTAATAATTTAGAGACCGGGTCTTGAGACCCAAACCGAACAAGCCTTGGGAGAAGTTTCTCCCGGAGCCGAATCTGGGATTTCCAGGTCCGGTCTCCTGTCGACGGGGCGGCGGCGTAGTGACAACTCCGGCGATTTGCTCTGGCGTTTCTTCTTTCTTGTATTTTTTGTTTTTTTGTTGTTTTTTTTTTGGTAATTTCGTATTTTTGTTCTTGATAGGTTGTATTAGGGTTTGATTTGTTGGATTAATGAAATTCTTTCTTTTAACTAAAAAAAAAACTTTTCTAGTAGTTTTCTAATAATCCTTATCTTGCAAAAGGATTATGATTTGGCAAGAGACTTATTAGAGCATCTCCATCAGTCTAGGCAAAAAAAACTAGTCATTTTTGTCCCCAAAAGTGTCATATAGTGATATAGCTAGTCAAAAAATATCACATCTATTCAACAGACTAGCCATTAGGCTAAAAAAAAAATTGATGTGACCTTCTTCCTCACACGAGCGCGTGTACAACACGCGCTGCGACTACGTCTCACTCTCTTGCACCTGCAACCTTTGGCCGGAGCGTGCGGTCGCCACGAGACTCTGTTGGCGACGGGTCTTAGACCAATGTCTTCGTCTCGACGAGATCTATAATCTCCCAGTCTCAAAACAATTTTAGGACTCGTTTCCGGCGACTGGTTTTTTCCTGTGCGACTGATTTTCCGCCAGTGGAGCGAGCTACAACCCACTACTCGCCGTTCTTTGTCGTCGATTTGCTGGGAGAGAGAGAGAGAGAGAGACGAGTTCGCCACGGCTTTCGCCACGGCTCACCCCCTGTGGCGAGGTACTGTAGACATGGCCACAATGGCGAGGCCGTTAGCTAGGCTGGTGGGCGATGTTTTTTGGTGATTATCTCGGCAAACTCGCCAGCGCTGGCGAGGACGAGGCTCCAAGCGAGTTTGCTGGAGATGCTCTTATAGATAGGCATTATTCCAATTTCTGACTTAAACTCAAAATTGATTTATTACGCTTTACGAGATAAGTCATTCTTTTACAATATATCGACTTAGTTTATGTACCAAACCTCTTTATAGATGCTCTATATTCTCTTATAAAATCTCTTATAAAATTGTAGCTTTGTTACAAAAAAAACTGACTTAAATTAAATTTGATTTTCACTTGCTAGGTCAAAACAAAAAGACAATTCATTGCCTTTTTGGACTTTATTACAAATGATGAACGGCTTTTTAAAGAGAGGAACAAATTGGTTTTTTTTTTCTTCTTTCCAATGGAGTTTGGCTTAGGGGTATTTGGTAAAATCTATTGGAGATCAACCCTTATTTGTGTTATTTGTGAAGCTAAAAAGAAACCTGGTGGAACAACGGACCCGGGATGCTGGTGAGCGTCCCTGGAGAGCGCCCCTGGTGAGGGCATCCGGGCCGTCCATCTCGGCAATCGACGGTCCAGATTTTTCCATGGAAGAGTCCAAAAATATCTGGGCCCGTCCAAAGCACTTTTGGATGGCCCAGATGCGCTCTCTAGGGGCCGCTCACCAGGAACCCCTAGGGGTGATCATGGACCGGATTGGTTCGGTTTTGTAGTAAACCAAGAACCAAACCACTACATACAGATTATGAATTTGGAGAACTAAACCAACCCACAAAAGGCATAGAACCAAACCAATCCAAACCATTAAAATACAGATCAGTTTCGGTTGCGAACCACGATTTACTTAAAATTAAGATATTATTTCGGTAAACTATTTAGAGTACTTAAAATTGTAAAGATTAATAAACCAAAACTTATATTAAATCTGATTCTATTAAAATATCATTAAAATTAATCATGGTAATGAAGGAAATCAAGGAACAGGAATAAGCTATGACCGAATCATGTATAGAAATTTAGAAAAATAGAAATGTGCTGTAGAATCAGAATTGGAATGAAGAATTTCATTACCAAATTTATTGGCTATAACTAAATCACCATTGGTGTATTGGAATTAAGGAAATAAGTGGTGAATCTTAGGTCAGAGATGGAATGATGAATAAATTAAATTAGGAAATTAGTTGACTATGACTTATATATATATATATAATATTCACGGTTCGGATTGGATTGAAACCAAAACCATGATCGTAAATTCACAAATCAAACCATTGAGTACAAATTCTAATTTTTTTAAACCAAAACTAAACCACGCTACTAAAAACCAAACCAAACTAATCAATTTGGATCAATTTAGACTGAATTCAAGGTTTGACGGATTTTTTGCTCACAAGTCTGGAACCCTCTTCCGGTGTAACAAGGCAAGGCACCGCAAAACCTATATATAGTGGCATCCCGAAACCCAACCTTCAAGTCATCACCCAATTCCCCCAAATACTAGGGTTTCGTACTCCTCCTATGGCGACAGCAGCGATCGAAACGAACCAGCAAGCAGAAGCAGCATCGTCCATGGAGGCGTGCAGCTCCTCTAAAACGAAACAAGGCGAGGGTTTGAGGCAGTACTACCAACAACACATCCACGATCTTCAGCTCCAAGTTCGCCAAAAGTCTCACAATCTCAATCGCCTCGAAGCTCTGCGCAATGATCTCAATTCCAAAGGTACATAAGTATGATATATCGATCTAGATGCATGGCAAAAACAAACCCTAGGTTTATTTAGCTTAATTGGCTTTGCAATTCGATGCTAGAGCATCTCCTGCCCTTACGTTAATTGCCACAGAACCAAATTCCGAGAAAAATCCCTCTCAAGTCACTGCAGCCTTGACTCAAACTCATGCCAGATTGAGTTTTACTCGTTTTTCTTAACCAAATTAAGGCGATTTCTCAAGTTTTTACTAAATTTGTTGAATGCTTATTTTTCTGTTTATTTACAACTATGCCCTTAATGAAGATTTTACTCAAATTTGTGCTTAGACTTGGGTTTCTACTTTGGAATTTTGAGTGATGACTGAAGATGCTCTTAGTTGTCTTATTATGTTCTTTAATTTGGTGTACTTGTTGTTTTAAGGCTTCTGGGTCTTTTTGTGTGTGTGCGCGCGCCTAAAATCAGCATTTGGTGTGACATGAATTACCAGAACGAACCCAAGCTTTTTTGGTAACTTTTTGGTTATGCAATTCCATGTTAGTTGTCTTATTATGTTCTTTAGTTCAGCTTATTTGTTGTTTTAAGGCCTGGGTTACTGTATTGTGTCTTAGCTTTGCTTATTTGGGTTGTTTGTTTCATAAAATCATCGTATTTTGTGTCTACATGAATAGCCAAAACAAACCCTAGCTTTTTGGTAGCTTTATTGGAATTGCAATTCGAAGTTTATCTTGGGTGTTGTTTCATTTCGAAAGCACTTGGCTCATGGGACAAAAATAACTTTAAAGAGTTAGAAATGTTGTTTTTTTATAAAGAGTTGAAATGATGATTTTTTAGCAGCTCCATTTTCATACTTTTTGGTTTCTGCTTTTTCAGTAATCAGCCTTTACCATCAGCTCGCAGGGGAAAAACCCAATTGGTTGTCTTAATCTTTTTTCATGGTTTGATATGAATATATGATATGAAATCTAGAGTGGAAATTGGGTTAATCTGCCTCTCTTACTACCTTTTTTCCACAACCAAATGGGGGGAAATAGTTCTGCACTTGAGTTCTAAATTTTAGGACCGAGCTTTGTTTTGTTGACGACCCTTGCTGCAATAAAGCAATGTATAACCATCTGTGAGTGGATCATGGGGAAGTGAATATTATTGGTTGTCTGGTTGATTTTGGTTGGTATTCGAATTACCCATCAACTAGGAAGCACGGGTACGGGTACGCGATACAACAAAAACCTAAAAAAATAGGGTACGTGTACGGTTGGGTACGTAAGTGTAAATTTTATTTTTTTCCCCTATTTTAGTATGTTCCATTGCACAAACTAAATAATACACTCATTTACCAACAAAAAGAAGCATAAATAAGAGTTAAAGAGTTCATAAGTGAATAGATGAAACAAGTGCAATGTAGTTTTAAACAAGTGCAATGTAGTTTTAAACAAGTGCAATGTCGTTTTAGAGTTAATACTTAAAAATCAAAAAATTAAATATACCATCATTTATAGTATATACTATATACTAACACAATCATTTAGTTTAAAGTATAGAAATTAAAAATCATACAGTCAATGATCTGTACAAACTACAGAGAGAAGAAGGGGAAAATACAGTCCTATTTTGAAAAAAGAAAACCAAAATTTTCTTATCCACAGGATGCGAGAGAGAGAGAGATTCCTGATCGTTAACTTCTCTGAGCTTTCTGATCGTTCACTTCTCAGATCTGTAGAGACGAGAGAAAAGAGGGGGAAAGAAAATGAAAACCGATCGGCACACAGAGAGAGAGAGAGAGAGAGAGAGAAAGAGAGAGAGAGTTACCAGTCGACAGTCGAAGGAGAGGAGGAAGAGTCGAAGCAGAAGGTCGTATGGCTGCTGCTGCTGCTGCTTTCTAATATGCCCTTACTATACACGATCTGTTGGTGTTAAAAGGGGGAGATAATTGCACATGGACCCCTGGAGTTTTAACAGTTTTCAACCGGACCACTTAAAGTTTTTAAAATTTTGCAAATTAACCCAAACGTACCCATAAAAGTACCCATCGGAGTACCCCAGGCGTACCCAAGCCGTACCCCAACAGTGCAAAAGTACCCGGTATGTTTTTGCCGTACCCGGTACGTATTTTGCCGTACCCGTACCCGGTACTCGTATGGGAACATTTTCGGAGTACCCGTGCTTCATAGCCCATCAAATAGTTGGCTTTTCCTGATGTTGGATCTGGCAAATCTTGACAAGAAGTAATGCACTAAGTTCTGCATTGTCGTGACACAATAGCAAGTCGTTCTGTTGTTTTTGGTAGATTTATGCAATTTCTCGTATTAACCTTGTTTTATAAATACCCAGTGAGGATGCTTAAAGAAGAACTGCAGCTGCTTCAAGAGGCCGGCTCATATGTCGGTGAGGTGGTCAAAGTTATGGGGAAATCGAAGGTCCTAGTGAAGGTATGACTACAATTATTCCAAAATTTCTTGTGTCATCATTCTGTCGCCATTTTAAGAGTTGAACATTTTGAACCCACATTTTGCACTAGCTTTTATGAGTTACAACCAGAGAGGTAGGAGAGATAGGTTTCACAAATTTTTACTTCATCAAGAGAAAAAATGGAAGTAGAGAAAGAGGATGCAATGTTTGGCGATAGCCTCTATGCTCAATGATAGAATTGTTGGACAATGTTTAACGTACCTTTTCAACAACAAGGAGCGCAGGCAGTTGTTGAGTTCTATTTGTCCTTATTCATGGTGGCATTGACTTGTGGCGTTTATATAGCTTTTTAGTCCAATGGTGCCTGAAAAAATTAGTTGTTTCGCATGTTCCTGAACTTGGTTTTTCTTCATAGAGGATGATGTATTATCATATATCAATCATTGTTGTATATGCAACTTAAGCTTGGCTTCGGGATTCGAGGACATTGAGCTAATGTTTAAACCGTGGGAGCAAATCTTGAAGATTTATAGTTCTTTTCAACTCACACCTTGTCTCACTCAAGACTGTAGCTTTTCTAGTCTTAGCAGCACTTAAGTAAATGCTTTGCTCAGCACCCCACGTTGTTTCTAGCTGAGAAAACTCAGAACCAGGTGAAAACACACCAAAAAGGATAAATACAGAAGTTCCTCTAACAGCCGATTGTTTTGGAGGTGGCCGGTGCACTTAGATATCTGGTTGTTGGTTTTAGAGGAACGGAAGGTGATTGTCAGAGGCGGAACTCAAAATTACTTTGAACATACAAATGCGTATGTATATTAAGATCCAAGCCATTTACGGCATATTTCCTTGCAGGAATAGAGGTCTTGTTTCCCTTTGTTAGTGTTTATAGTTTAAGAAAGGGTGGAAAGAGACTTGGGTATCGTTGATGGTGGTTATAGTTTCTAGGGCTTTGTGGTAAAAGGGGGATTGGGTTTGGGATCAGTGTTCTAAAAACTCAGACCAGTCGGCCGAAGGATGCATAACAAGGCGTGTAAGGGGTACTCGTTTGATATAGTCGCTGACTCGCTGGAAGGATTAGTCGGAATTCGTCACCGACTAGTCGCTGTGGCGGGACTAGTTGTCGACTCATTAAGTCGGAAATTAGTCGGACGAAGTCGATAAAAAGTCGGGTGAAGACAGAAAATTTGTCAATTTCAGGGGGGCTTAGTGTAATTCCATGGGTAGGTTTATACCTACCTAAATCCCCTTTGTTCATCTGGTCTTCTCTCATCCTCTCACTTTGACTTGCGATTGCTGTCTGCTGGTGGCTGGTTGAACTCGAAATCAGAATGTTGGTCCGCTTCTCTCTCTCAGATCAAGTATCTTCTCTTCTTCGAACATCTGATTCGTCTCTCTCTCTCTCTCT
>JAXBDA010001434.1:0-12500 GCA_036023075.1 Gaultheria prostrata | reverse complement strand
TTTAGTGTTTCCATTTTCTGTTTTCTTGCTTTTGGCAATACCAATTTTGGTAATTTGTGAATGCAATCGCTTACAAGTTTTTTTGACTGAAACTGTATGTAGTCGAAGAAAAGAAGAGCAATGATGCTTACTCTGGACAAGCACACATGCATTGAACGGTTTCGGACACAGTTATATATGAAGTAGTGTTTTAAACACGTGTGCGTATTTTGAGAAAAAGGTTAGTTATCGGAAGCGAAAAAGTTCGAAGATAGAATATTACTCCCTCCGTTCACTTTTTAAGTGTCCAATTTTGGAAATCTAATTCTTTATGGAGATATCATCATTAAACTTCAAATGTTCGAACTTTTCACAACTACCCTTTACGAAGACATCATCATTTGGAATGACAATGGGGAGGCGCGGGTTTTGTCATACCCCGATCACGACCCGAAAAATCCAGCCCTGACCCGCCCCAACCCTGAACGGGTAATGTATGGGTACCCCGACCCTCTATATATAGGTTTCACTTCTAGTCAGTCCCTCTCATTCTCACATTCCCGATTGAATTTTGATGATCTGAGCTGTTCAATGTGTTTAAAACATGTTTTTAAGGTTCCAACGAGGAATCATAAAAAAATTGATTGGGAAGGGCTTTATCCGAGCAGTTTTTCATCCTATAGTTTGTATGAAAAACTGCTCTGATGAAGTCCTTACCGATTGTTTTTTTTTTGATGATTCCTCCAAGGGACCCTTAAAAACACATTCTACACACATTGGACGGTTCGGATCATCAAAATTCAATCGAGAAAGGTGAGGTCCTAACTTTAACAAAAGTCAGGGATCTCTGATTAAAAGCTCATATATATATATATATATATATATATATTACGAAAATATATTCTAGACTCCAAAAACCAAAATAAGTGAGCACAAATAATAAAAGTTCTCAATATAACTAGTACTACAACTTAACCAAAATCTACCATCTAAAAGCAAAATGGAAAATAATTAATATATATATATATATATATAATGGGGTATTTTAGTTGTAAATGTAAGAATACAAGAATAAAAATACAATTTTATGTATAAAAAATTCCGGGGCGAGTTCAAGACAAGTATTGGGGCGGGTTTTTTCAATTCTCCTCCGATACCCGAAAACATTAACAAAAAACCCACCCGCCTTGTATTGTCATCTCTAATCATCATTGCACTTTCACTCACTAACTTTTCAAAAGCGAATCTATTTAAAAGGGCAAAATGGAAAATTTAATAACTTACTTAATAGTATTAACTTTTTCAAATGGACAATTTTTTTTTGGTCGGCTTTTTCAAATGGACATTTAATAAGTCCAAAATAGAATGATGGACCATAAAAAAGGGATAAATGGAGTATTCTTCTAGGAGAAAAACCATTTTTCCGGACCAGCCGTGAATGGCGTGTTTGCGCCAAGCAAATCCGGGCCGTGGATTCTGAGATCCAACAACTCAGATAATGCACGGATTTTATTTTTCTTTTTCCTGCGGCATGCTTTTAATGAGGAGAGAGAGTGTGTATTTATCTGAGCCGTTGGATCTCAGAATCCACTCCCGGATTTGCTCGGGGCAAACACGTCATTCACGGATGATCTGTGAAAAAGGTTTTCTCTCCTTCTAGATTCTGGAGTAGGAGAAAACCATGATGTTCGCATCACCTAATCCCTAACATTTCAACCCATATTTGATGATCAAATAGGTAATTCCCAAGAGGGTGACCTAATGTTTTAACAAACTCTGATCTAGACAAACGTTTACTTTGTCTTTCGTCTCTAGAAAGAACTAGTAGTATAAATGACGGCTGAAGAAGAAAATGGCCTGAGGATTTAAGAGCGTCGAATGTCAATTTGGAAAAATTGTTAATAAATGTGCGTTGAAAATAAAATTATGGATACAAATCCTTGGCCTTTAGTCAACTTCTAGAATATAGAAACGACTACTTTAAAGGGTACATACCCTACCCATGCACTCAAATTGATTGGATAAGGAGATCTGGACATGGAATCGTCTTCTAGAATCCTTAGTTTGCCTAAGAGCATCTCCACTACTTACCCAAATTGTACGGTGGAGATTTGATCCACATCATTGAATGACAAAATGGTAGATAACAGTGCAACAAAAGAGCTTTGAAAATTTGGTTAAAATTTTAGTTAGTTCACGACAGATTTGGTGAAATATTTGCGTAAAACCCAAATTTAGTACATGTTTGGATAAGGAGTGGAGGATGGGTTTGGATGATTTTTACTCAAATATTATGAGTTTGAGTCTAAATTTGAGCAATGAATGGAGGTGCTCTAAATGGATGTGGACTTTCATCTCAACATATTCCCAGTTTGACAGTTTCCGATCCCACGTTCAAACTTCCGGAATTATATTTAGGCCCACACAGTTGCTTAATTTCATTACCCTACCAAGAGTATGCACTCCGAATTCTTGATAGGGAAGTGAAGACATATTTGACCAGAATGGCAGTGATGTATATGAGTAATAGTAGAAGGGAAATGCTAAAGGATGTCAATAAGATTGAACGGGATTGCTATATTTGAACAGTGTTTAAAAATGAAAAACGGTTTAATTTTTTTTAAAACTTTTGTAGCTCTATTTAAAAACAAAACGGTTGTTTTAAGGTGGAGAATATATACTAAGAGTACTACAATTATTTTATGCAAAAAGTTAACGCCGTTGGCCTTACAGTAACAACAGGGGGGAATCTGGCAATTAACTTGAAAAGCATGGGAGGTTAATGGAATTTCAAAAAAGTATAGAGGATATCTCTGAATGTGCTAGAAACTTGAGGGGGTAAGGTAAATTTCATTGACATTCCTAGGGGTTTGCCTTAATGATGGGTATCTCCTCACGCATGAGAAATAACAATAAATCTACTGCGGTTTCTATATTCGTTTCACCAACACCGCCATCGACAATTGTCTCTCCAAACAAGTGATGGAATGAGTCAAAAGTGTTTTATATCTAAAAAAATCACCCTTTCTGATACTAATAAGTAATAAAAAAACTATCGATTCTCACTCATGTTGAATAAAATGATTTTTTTTAACCTGTTGGAGATGTAATTTTAATAAAAAAAAATTTACGACCTATTTATTTTTAGTACTAAAAAGAACCGTTCTTTTGGTCAAAAGCAGCAAACCAATTGTTGGTTGGGTGTCGTTGAAATGAACATTAAAACCGCAGGGGTTCCTAATCATTTTTCATATTAGAGGGGATATCTATCATTAAGGCAAACCTCAGGGGGTGTCCATGAAATTTACCCAAAGTCTAATTATATGGACGTATTAACTAGGTTATTGGCAATCCAGCTCAGCGGCTAATAACCGAAGTCATTGAAGAATGTAGGAAATATTCCCTTGCACAAAAATTAATGATCACAATATGAATTCCATGTGATGTATCATTATTAGATCATATCGATGAAATACATGTCAACTAAAATCTATCTACAAATGCAGTGATGACACTTTTATAGTGCCTAAAACGTCGTCATTAAATGCGGTCACTGGTTATTATAGCATTACTGCTTATTTGGATGTAAATAGTTTGGTTTATCGGTTTGTTAGATAACTTCACGCTTCATAAATTACGTCAGTTATGTATTTCTGTGAATTGAAATTGACCGATAATTGTAATTAGCCGAACCAAATCATTCTGTATGATAGTGGCTTGATTCTATTGGACATAATCTATTTAGGCCTCAAAGGACAATGCTAAGACTATACCAATGTCATACGCAGGCCCCGCTCTTATGTGAGAGTGTTGTGCAGAAGTAGTTGTGTGTGTAGCATTGTTGGAGAAATAAACTTTAACGACTCTGATTGCATGTAATGTTAAAAAGGGATCCAAAATTATAGAGGAAAGATAACAGAACATTTCAAAGTTACTAAAAACCAAAAAAAAAACATTTCAAAGTTACCTTAAAAAATTCGGTCAATTCGGTTTTGTCGATTTAGGAATCATTTATATCGAAAAATCGAACCATACATCGATTTATTTAGTATTTCAAAACTCCGTACACCGAAACAAATTGAAAAACCGACCAAAATTAACCGGTTGGCTACTTTAACATCCATAATTAATTTGCTTTTTTGTGAGCTGTTTTTGCTTTTTAAGTAGTCTCGATCAGCAAAAAAAAACCAAAACAAGTACGAGTAGTCTCTCATGAAAGTACTTTCTTGACATCTCTTGGCTTCACATTTTAGAGTTGAAAACATAGAAACAGAAAGTTCCATTTCGTTTTCATATGCCATGCAAGTCAAAAATACCCTTTAATTCTTGTGGACTTTCCGAGATTTGTGGAGACAAAGATATCTTTCTTTTGGTAAATAAAGATGTGTTATTTATTCAACCTGGGAGGAAAATTCAATCATCTCTTTTACATTGAGATTTACTCGGTCATTGATTCTTCCAAGTAATCCTGGCTCCGTCCCTGATAAGCATATCCACAGTAACTCCCCAAGTCCATAGTTCCAATTGTGCTGTCAATTAGTGAAATGAGAATTACAATGACAAAATGGCATACATGGGTGTAGCACCTTTGCCATTTTTTTTTCTTTTGCAAAATGGTACTCCAGTATTTATTGTCCAAAAGTGACAACGGCAATGGAAAAATGACAATTCATGATAAGTTGTGGATGCTATGAGGGAGTGTAACCAATGTTAAAACCTCAAGTTTCACAAAGAGAATTCCAATATTTAACATGATAGAAGGTTGGACCATTAGAGGTAGGAAGACCGGAAATGCATGCTTATTTATCTTTTTGGTCCCCAAAGTATTCGCAAATTCATCCAATTTCATCCCCAACGTTTAAAATGTGTGTCGATTTGGTCCCCATCCCTAACGATGGCTCTCTTATTCGTCAAAATGGAGGGTGTCTTTGGTATTTCACCCCCCCACCTACCAACTGTATTCGTTTCTCATTTCATCAGTCTCTGCAATTGTATCAGACATCTCTCTCTCTCATTAAACAAAGATACAGAGCAGCGGTGCCATCGTCGATCAACCATGAACAGAAGTCACCAAGAGGTAGTTCGTCACTCCTTGTCCATTCTCTCTACCTTCGACTCTCCATTCTTACAAGCAACTAATATAGGGTTCGTTGTTTCCTTTGGTTTGGACGATTTGTGGATACGTCCCCTCAGATTCACTTTGTTGCATCCGCGCCCCCTTGGCTTTGTGAAATATTGCATTCTCACCCAATTCCATCTATGGTAACAAAAAATAGATCTCACACGCCATTCTTGAGAGTGTGGAATCAAACATTAACGTAAAAGTAATTTTTTATTACTATCATTATCTTCTTCCTCCATCCTAACACAAAACCCTAACTCTTACATAAAACTAGTGACCACTCCCGCCACCAGCCACCACTTTTAGTGTCACCCTCAACCGCCACCCACACCAATTACATAAAAGGTTCTCGACCCCCAATTTTACTTTGTAGTTTTGCCGGACATTGCACAACCTTCCTCCTCCTTCGAACCAACACTCCACCTCCTCCATCCGATAGTGCTCCCCTCTAGGGGTGTACAAGGAAACCGAAAAAACCGTGAAACCGAACCGAACCAGTTTATTTGGATTGGTTCTATGGTTTAATGGATTGGTTCTGGTTCTAAAAAAATGAGAACCAGATATTTTGGTTTGGTCCCCGGTTTCATAATTAGGAACCGTGGTTTAAACCGAACCGATCCGTATATATACATATGTAAAATATAACACTTATAATATAATATATACACTCCTATATACCTCCACACACTTGATAATTTTGTCAGTTTTAAGTTTTAACATTGCATATGCCATCTATAAAATGATATACAAGAGTATATTAATAGTCGTTTCAGTTATTGTTGGACTTCTTAATTTATTTGTGGGTTGGTTTAATGGTAGTAGTTTTAAGAAGTTGCAACAATTTTGTGGACAATTTTTTTTAGCAATTGTTGAATGCTAACATGGTTTAGAACCGGAAACCGAACCAAACAAAATCGGTCTAATGGTTTGGTTTGGTTTGGTTCTATATGTATAACGGTCTGGTTATGGTTCTCAATTCTTTGAAACCGTTAGATATGGTTTGGTCCCCGGATTTCTACAAAACCGGTCCAAACCGGACCATGTACACCCCTACTCCCCTCCATCTCCATGCATGGCCCTTTAGATTCCAAAAACCTTGATCCACCGAGAACACCACACATTTCCATCTCTTTTTTTTTCTAGCGATGCTCCATAGTTTGCGGGGAACCTCTAGCCATCACCACAAAGCCCAACAACGTACCCTTTCGTCCTCATCTTTGGTTCAATTTGTGATGGTGTTTGATTTTGGATCCAAATTTTGGATTGAAATTTGGTACAAGGAATGGATTTGTTAGATTGAAGGAAGAAGATGAATCAAGAAAGAAGGGGAGGGAATATTGGACTTTTCATAGTTTTCGTTACCAGTTCTACATTGTGTCCATTTTTTTTTTGTCAATCGATAGAAGAGAGATCAATTACATCGAATATGAAGTACAAAGTACCAACCCGGGACACTACATATGAGAGAGTCCACGAGACAACCAAGTCCAACAACTTAACCAATACAAGAAATAACCCGTTACAGGGTAGAAATAAAGAAAGAAAGGAAAAGCCCCTGCACGTAGGCGGAGAAATTCGAACTCCTGACCTCCTAGTGAGATGCAAGAACCCTGACCAACTGAGCTAGCCCCAGTTGGTTACATTGTGTCCATTAAACTGGTGCAGATGCACTTTTTCACAAAGCACAGAGATGCAACAAAGTGAGCTGAGAGGGTGTATCCGAATATTGCCCAAACCACAGGAGGTATAAGTGAAGTTTGGCGTACATTTGAAAAGTAAAATAAAAGTGAAAAAAATCATCAAAAGTTCACCATAGTAAAAAATTTAGCCAAAATTTTGACATTTTGACATTTTAAAGTATTGTTACATTTTTGGGGAATTTGTTTTATATTATTTTTTTTACAATTTTAACATATATAGCTACCCTAAATATATTCAAATAGTAAAAAAAAAAAAATTGATGTGAGAAGTTAACAAAAAACAACAAGAAAAACATTGATGCAGTATAACGAACATTTTCTTCTCAAAAACTCGCCCCAAAGCACTACAGGGTTGTAGTCCCCCAATCACAGCCGTCCATTCGACAATCAACTGTCTGGATTATCACATGTAAAGTACTTATCTTTACGTGAAGATAACATGAATATAATCCGGACCGTTAATTACCGAAAGGACAGCTGTGATTAAGGACTACAACCCTGTCGTGCCGCACTACAGGGTCCCCGAAACCCAAAAACTCATCGTCAGAACGCAGTATTTGACTATTTGGCATAAAATATTCTTGGTAATACATAACGGAGCTTTTAATCATTTTCATCCCATTTTGTGGACAACGAAAAGATTGAGAAACCTTGATTAATAACTTTTGGAAGCAACTAGAGGTAAATGTACGTATGACCCACAACAATGCTCATATGTGATATGCTGTATAAGTTCTTAATTTTATGAACATCTCCCGTCAATCTCTATATATACCTCTATTTTAAAGATCGAATGTAACATAATGAGTGGAGAATATATAATTTGTTCCTTATTTTCTTCAACTTTTTATACTTTATAAGAGAATATTGGAGGAATCCGCCGTTGTCTTTTTAGAAATTTAGACTGTGTTTGGTTTGGGTTTTGAGGGAGATTTTTGGGTAATGAGTGAAGAGAGAGAGAGAGAGATAGAGAAATAAGAGTAATAATTAAAGAGAATTTATTGGAAACCGTGGGCAAAGTGAGACTTTGGAGACCAAAGCCTAAAACGAACAAAGCCCTTCGTACCCATAATAGATTTGATCTGTTATTTTGGGCAACTATCTCCACCACAGGAAACTCAGTTGCTCGCGAGCTGCTCGAGGCATTGTAGGATTGCAAGCGAATTGCATTAAGAAGAAACAAAGAAAGAACAAACAGATGACTAGGGTTGAAAGTAAAAAACGGTAAACCGGACGGACCAAACCGCTGGGTTTGGTTGAGAGTTTTGAGAAATATTTATTTTTGAGATAGTGTTTGGAAGGATTTTTGGAAAGAGATTAATAATTAGAGAAGAGTAATTATTGGAGAGAGATAGAGAGAGATGTGAGAATGATGATTGGAGAGAGGGGTAATGAATAGAGAGATAAATGTGAGCAATGATTGGAGGGAGGAGAGATGAGAGAAAAACCTTTATTGGAATTTTTTTCTAAATTGGGTTGTGAACACAGATCAAAATAGAGGTGTATGTCTTTCTAAAAAAGATGATGGGTTCCTCTAAAAAATACAAAAAGATGAAGAAAAGATGGGACAAATTATAAAATTTCCTCTCATTATGTCGCATCCGGTCTCAAAAATTGAGATATAGAGATCGATATGAGATACTTTAATGCTATATTAATTCGAGCAGCTGCTCCTTTTATAAGGAGTGATTATTCAGTGCTCACCACATATTCATGTAAAGTCTATACATACAGCCACGTGTCCAGCTCCTTGAAAAACTATGTGACGCTGCTCCAAGAACACAGAACTAGCGGGCACTGAAGTTTGCAAACCCAAAGAAAATACTGTTGCATAACTTAAGTTTTCACATGATTCCATGAAGAAAAAGCAAGAGATTCTTACCTCCTTTTCAGAATCAGCAATAGTTCTTATTTAGGCATGAATAGAGTTCAACCAATATCGGAGAAATCAATGGAGAAAAGTACTCAAAATATACCTAATCAGTTCCTAATCTACTGAACATATCGAAATGGTCTAGAAACTAAAGAACAATCATATATCTCCCTCCAACTCTGCACATGGATAATTGTCTTGGCTGCTGTCTCCAAGTCAAACCCTGCACATGGAAAAATACCTTCTCTCAGTATCAAACAAATATAAATAAAATTACAATATCTCTAGAGATCGATATTAACCTTAATTTGTACAACTTATTTTAGTGTTACAATATTTTCTAATCCCATTTTTCTCGAGATAAAATGTGTTTTGAATACATATTATACGACGTATATCCAATTAACAAGAATTTTTATGTGCCTAATGTTCTCGACGAGGTTTAAAATAGTAATATCATCAAAACGGAACCGGGAAGGGCATAATGTTTAAACGTATTCTAGTCTGCCTTTTCTTTTTTCGGAAACATCTTTGAAAAGCAAAAATACTAACAATCCAAAAACACAAATTGCTTTTATATCGTTCTCATTTTATTCAAATTAAGAGAGGTAAATGAAATTATGGTAATTTGCGAATGTCATTTCACTTGTTTTCAGAAAGTGGGTTGTGTTGAGAAAATCATCCCGATGAAAACAATATTCAAAAGCACGAAAATTAAGTAGACATGTCACACGAAATGGTATTAAGTAGACATGTCACACGAAATTGAAGAGAAGATACGCGTACTTACTCTTGAAATTCTATATTGATAGACGCCGGTGATCCATTGGCGATTGTTCCGTAAGCAGTCGTAGTGAGGACCATGGTGGTGCCAGCCCTCGTTGGCTTAGAAGTCAAAGTTTGTGCCCGATCGACAATCCTGATCTGAATCGTTTTGTTTGGAATGCAAGTTCTGGGCACGGTGGCGCTTATGCACCTAACCTTGTATTGCCGCCCACAAGCTGCCCCATTGTCCCATATACCCTCTCCGGCCGCTGCGAATAGGTTGCTTGATGGGAATTGTGAGGCATCATTCCCGTAGCAAGCCGTGGCTGCATCCATTGATGAAGCAAATATTTCAATATTTGTACTATAAGGGGAAACAAAAATGCAATACATAAAGATATCCTAGTGCACATAGTTATAAATAGGGGTACGTGCAAACGTGATATTAACTGTCGTGATGAATGATATCAGGAGTATCGAATGATATACATCAGGAATAAGGTTTCGAGGTTGTGGAATGTTTGATGCCATTAGCAACTTAACTGGTCGCAGCGGTCGAGTATCGAATATCAGGTGTGAAGTGGCTAGTAATACTCCAGCATACAAAACAATAGGTATCGGGAATCGGCTGATAAAATGCGTTCAAACGTATGTAGGATTGTGACGGAATTGAAGGTCTTGATCACCGATATGGAAGAGTCAAATATGCTACATATCAGAATGGGGCCCATTCCTCATCACATTTTAAAAAATTCACAATGCATACGCCACGATGACAAACCCAATACACGATGGTTGACCCAAAAAGATGCTACATATGACAGTCCTCAAAGGGCTGCAATTCCACATTGCTTGGGTATTGGGAGCTCTCTCACATTATATTCCAAGACCATATTCCAAGGAAATACCAAAAAGATGATATTGAATTCTTGTTCCGGCCGAAAAGACGAATACAATCAACGAATGTTTTATATAATTTCGAAAACAATGTATGCAAAAGTTTATTGGAAAACTGATTATCTAAACAGGAAGAAAACAGGGAACTCTGTTTTTATGGTTCTTGTGTTAGTTTGTCGTAGTAGAACCAGAGGTAGGAGAAGTTGCATCAGTGAAATGGATTGGATGTTAGTGAATAGCAGAGAGTTCGATCGGGTGGTGATTTAAGAGTTCGTTTACCCCGTTGGAGGAGGTCGTTCATTTTTTGTTGGTATCTTGCCAACGTTTTACCTCTTCGAATTGCAATTTTACTCTTCCTTTGTTGCCGTTTCGTTCTTTTAACTCGTTGTACTTGATGTTATTCGATTTAATAAACTTTTTTCGCCGATTATTAAAAAAAAAACAGGTAGGAGAAGTACTTACGCGTATAAGGTGGGGAATAGGTAGCGGCAGTTCCAACATCGGCAAGAGAGAAATGGAAGAACTGAACTAATAACAATATTAGGATGTATGACATTAGCAACTGCTGATTCTTTGACATCCTGTCCTCTGCGCACAAAAAATGAAACTTATGGACGCATCTATTTATACATTAGGCGATATATTATATATATAGTAAGTTTGAGCCAATCAAGTCAAACAATGGTAGTATTATATTGGAGTATTTACTTTTTGTGGAAATATGGATGTCTTCTTCTTTCCTTTTTCCCGGTCAAAATGAAGAAGATTATATTAATAACAGCCCAGCGAGACTTACATAATGGAATTCATAACAAAAATCTTGGACAAAGTGAAACTTATCATCTGACTATGAATGTCAAGATCAGCTTAATTTGCGCGCATGTTGGTTAGTTTTTGAGGTAACACGTCTTCTCGTTCATTAATTAGCGGTAAATATATGAGTACCGACCAAACGGGGACAGATCGCGTATCGACGGCGCTGGTGACCTCCGTTTGGGATCCACACGGGGGTCGCCGGCGCCGGCGGTACGTGGTCGGTCCCCTTTTGGTCGGTACATATAGCATTGTTCATTAATTAGAGGCTCAATGAAAATTGTACAGAGCCTCGTATGGACTGACCACATAAGATTTTCTTCTACTTGGGAGGCTTCAAACCTCAGACCAACCTAGAAGAAGAAACCTCCTAATTTTTGCCTTCTTTTGATTTTATTGCGTACCTCCAATATCCATATTTTCTTAAGAAAAGTCGTATTAAAAATTAATTATCTTACAATTTTGTTTTCCTATTTTCCATCAAATTAAAATAATTTAAAATTATGTGACGAAATGAGTAATATCCTTGGATTTAATCTAACATGTAAAGTTGATGCAACAATATATGAATAATATATAGCAATAACAAAGAAACTAATATCAAACGGAGAGACTCATCAGAGTTGGGTAGAAAGTGGGGAAGTATTCTTAATTAAATTTATTCTTATTTGTGTATATATACATGGGCAAAGAAAATATAGAAGAGTGATGTAACCCAAGGAGATAGTCTCCACTAGTTAGGGGGTTTGCTCCCACTCTGAAGGTGTGAGTTCAATTCTCGGGAGTCGGGGTATAGGCCAACCAATTATGATGTAAAAATTAGCTGTTTCTAACTGCTTTCCGTAGATGCTAGTTCCCTGCTGTCAACCCTAAGTGGATTTTTTTTGATCAAAACCCTAAGTGGATTAATCTCATCTTGTTTGGGTGTCGGGATACTTCTTTTGTTGTGTAAAAAAAAAAAATGAAGAAAGAGTAGTACAGTATATATTAGGAGTATGTCATTAGAGATCACCAGTGGTATAACTAAAACTGGATAATCAAAAGTTGCCACATCAGATTTTGATTATCTATACAAGACATTTATAAAGTTAACAATATGGAGTGTCACAATGGTATTTTGTGTCCTTAATAAAAAAAAAAATACTATTCACTCTATTTTTATTCATAAAATGGGCACAACTTTAAATTTGTATATATATTTTTTATAATATTAGTACTATTTAAAAGATATTTACAATACCTTTAAAATGAGACCAATCTTGAACATATTTTCAATTTTTTTTATTATTGATAATTTCAATTTTTTTAGTGAGAGTGCAAAAAAATTGAGTTTTGAAGTAAAAATTTGAAA
>JAXBDA010001433.1:0-54961 GCA_036023075.1 Gaultheria prostrata | reverse complement strand
TTGATAGATCTCAATTAGTTTTATTATACAAAATTTTTAAAATCCTATTAAACTTTATAGATTGTGAAATATAGACAATTGTTTGAGTGACACGATTGCCCAAAAGGGACCAATATTTTGGAACGGATGGAGTAAGTAAATTCACTTTTTCCCACATCAAGGGATAATATAGGTAATTCACATGAATAAAAATAAAAAGAGGAGTGTTATTAATGGTAAAAAAAAACGAGTGCAAAAATCAATTACTCTTATGCACCCAGAACCCTGTAGACAGTAACACATGTGGCCTGTGCGTAATTTTATGCACCGTTGCTCTTCCATAGATGAATTTTGTGTCGAAAGATATATATCATTCTCTCCCCGGTACATGGATTCGTGTCGAAATATATGGGGCGCTATAAGATTGTTGCAGTACTCTACCTATTTCATGGCAATGCCCTAACTCATTAGCCAAAGTTCTCCATGATTCATTGCATACACTCTGTTACAGAAAAATTTGATTCGTCAAATATATGCTGCAAAGTCTACAAAAACGGACACGTTGCCCATTGTCCAACCAATCTCAACAAATCATAACAAATGAGGAAAACGACAGGACCTGAACAGCTGAAAATTTCTCAGATAAAAGATGACCGTCATGAACTCAGTGCTATAAGAATTATACAACATGAACGTGAAAGCCCAATGAAACAAAGGGAAAGGGGATAAGGAACATAACCAAAGAGAAAACTAATGGTGAGAGGAGAGGGAGGAGAGGAGAAAAGACGCAGAAATCAACTCTTGAGGAGATTCTCGAGGGCTTCAAAGAAAAGAGGAGCCATTTCAGGGCTTGGAGATTTGATTGCACACTTGAGCCCTGGAATTCCAATAACTGCTGTGAGTTCAATCAAGAAGGGGATTCCTCGAGGGATCTTAGCAGAAAGGTACAACACGTCCTGGTTTGCATGTTTACGCTTTGCAATGAAGAACATGTTGGATGCTGCCAGCAGGTCCAGAGATGCCTCCACACTGTTCACAACTATCCCCGGAAAATCCTTTGAGACCTCGTTTGAATCAGGTAAGGACTTCCATGTCTGCAATACACAAAAACAATTAGGTTCCAGTTGCCATCATCAAACATGTCAAACTTGAACTTGCGAATCTTTCCAATTCCTGTCAAGTCACAAACGAGCCTTCCACACATCGCTCCTAAACCACATTAGTATAGGCTTATATCCCAGATATTTGAAAATCCCTTTAGTACCCGCAAGTTAAAACAAATTTCCACCAGGATCTACTGCCTCGTAAATTGTCATTAGGATGGTCCGAAACAGTAGAGCATACAAAATATGCAGTTGAAAGTTTAAGTTCTGACAGTTTTTTTTTTTGAACTATTTTTTTTTGTTACCTCAAGGAAAGCAGAACGCTCCATTCTCCCATCCTCAGAGAAGAATACAAGCAATGATAGTTTATCATTGAAATACCACACGGGCTGTTGACTATTTTTCACAGCAACCTGGAGAAGTGTGTTTGGAGGACCAGGAGCTATGTTCTGAAACAAAACCATAGGCAGAAGAGTCGAAGCAGATGTTCCAGGTAGCAATTGTGGGACCTGAATAGCCCATTAAGAACTCGAAATCAATTTAAAGCGCAAATTAAGAGAACAACAATTTATTCATTATGGTGGAAGTAACAACTACCTGAAGTGGTCCAGCAGCAGCAACACCAAATGTGTTCTTGTTGAACTGAATCATAAATCCGTCGAGAGGAATCTGCGAGTTGTTCTCAAACAATAAGCTGTAAAAAATTTGGCCATCTCTCCGTACCAATTGTGCACTGATCTGCAAACCTTGACCAGTTGATGCTGCCAATACAACAGGCAAAGGCGGGCTGCAAGTAAAGTCAGAACTCCAAGTCAGTGCATTCAAATGAACTTCATTATCTGAATGCAAAACCTCATGAATAGCAAATTTCCGGTAAGTTCAGTAGTTCACTTCCAATTTCCAAGCAACAGCCAAATCACTCAAATAGAACTTCAAATATTTGAACAATGAACATAAACCTCAATCATGCAATGCAAATAGATTAGCAAGCCTAATTAATTCATATCAACAATGTATTCAGTCTAATTTCCACCATACTTACCCGCTAGGTACTGAGGGCTGATCAACTGATACAATAGCACCGTTACCTTTGTTATCATTGTCAAGGCCTATCAAATCACCAAGTAAATCTGGTACAGGAGCGGGAGTTACAGGGACTGGTTGCCTTGCCGCAGCATGTGGAGCACTACTTGAAGTAGCTGGTGGTGATGCAGCACCGTCCACAGCATGAGAAGGAGATTCGGAGTACCCTGTTTCACCCCCATCAGGGTAGTCCTCTTCTTCAGTTTTCTGGGTAGTCTTCACACGGGTAACAAACGCCTCAGGTGGCTTGTGATACACTGAAGACAAAGTAGCAATATTGGAAAGAAGCTCGTCGAGAAGAGAAGAATCGAGTTGGTTTGAATCGTCACTAATCACAGGCTTCTCAGCTAACACAACATCCTTAGCCGCCTGATACAGAGGAAAGAGAAAGCAGGTTTATAACGGATATTTAAGGCTTACCACTCTAAGGTCAACTTTTACAAACATAGTCATCCAAAAGTCTAGAATGTGCTAAGGTATTAAGCTTCCAAACAATGTATTAACTGTCCATTTTTCTACAATCTAGAAGTACTAATGTCCACAGAGAATCTTTCGCAGGGATGAAGTGAACCCACAAGTGTGACAAGCATAATTCATTATACGTGGACTCCAATAGCAACATCTGCCGCAACATACTCCGTCGTGTACAATATATGGAAAGAAGGAGAATAGACAACGGGAAAAAGAGAGCGAGAAGAATAACTGCGAACTGTAGGAATATTATACATGCCAACTATTACAAACCTCAGGATCAGTTGATAGGAGACGCCAGTATATATACGCCCGATCACGCAAATCAGGATTGTCAGTCTCCACAGTGGCATTGTTCAACACAACCTACCAAGATGGTAGCATGCAGTGAGAACTACAATAAAGCAATAGTAGAATTTAAGGCAATAATTTTGGAGAGTAGTCGGAACATTTTCATAAAATGAGCACATGATAAACACAACGAAAAGGTCAAAACAACACACCTGAATCATCTGCTGAGGGCCTTCAGTTGGCTTCTTAAGAAAAAGTTTAACCGTTGCAGTCAGCAATTGCAGTTGAACTTGTGCAGGCTCTTCAGGGAAACTCTCCAAAAAGCTCTCAAGGAGCTCATCAGCATTGTCAATTCTCTCTGCATACTCACCAATTATCCAGATCATTGAGGCCTACATAAACAAAAGGAGTCAATCAATAATGAAGAACAGCTGATCTATCATAACATAATAATCTACTATACAAAGCCGAAAGTCTTGATATTGTTAAGGAACAAGGAACACCTTAGCCTCGGGCTCATCTAACGTGTCTAAGCTCTCACAAAGTGTAGCAATGATGGACTCGTAGCTGGGGGGGAACAAAGAATCCAAGTTAAGCTCGGAAAGATAGCCAAACATAGAGTGAAAGACAGGAATTTATAACACCATTGACAGCATGAATTTGTGGAAAAAGTCGTAGAAAACAGAAACTTGAGCCACAAAAATCTTACGTGTTAGGGTATCTTCTAAATATGTCTTTAATAACTATGATAGCTTCTTGAACAACGTAGTTCACTTTGATCTTAATCAACTCAAGCAAAACACTAATGCATCTCTCTGCTGCTCTCTCTAACTTGATGGCGCATCGACCAATAGCACGAACAGCCTTCCTAACAAAGTCTACATCTACTTCTGTAGCATATTCTTTGAACTCCAACAGAACCTGAACAAGACAACCAACTAAGCATTATGACCAAAATAGACAGAAAAAATACCAAAAGAAGATAGGTCTAAAGTCTACTTGCCTGGTCAATATTTCGATCTGAAGCCAACTTTATCATGATTTCCAACTTTTCCATCTTCACATAAATAGGATCATTGTACTTGCAGAAAAACACCTACAAACAAAAAATAAGTGCTTTATAAGTAAGACTGTCCTAAAAATGCATTTTTCTTTTTTTGGCCAAGTAAATAAGATCATGTAAAAGGCATCAAGAGGATGGCACTCACCTACAAAGGAAAGTGAAGAACAAAAGGTTATAGAGATGACAATAAGAAAAAGAGACCAATCAATAAACTGAGCCTATACACTGCTCCAAATCTACCATGTCAAGGAATTGCTCAAGGGTTGGTTTAGACTTCCTTGACTCCCAACTAAACAAACTAGCAAGGAAAAAGACTCTTTACTTTCAACTAAAAATGTGACTACAAGAAACCAGGCAAAGAACTCATTGATATGCAAGTGTATGTCAAGTAAGACAAAACATATCAAATCACCTTGATCTCATGAGCAAGAATAGTAGGCCGCCTTTGCACAATAAGGTTGATGTTCCGCAATGCAACGTACTGAATTTCAGGTTCTGCAGATAGTAATGTCACAAGAGGGGGGGCCATTTTCTTGCAAAGATTCCGAACGACATCTGTACTTGTGATGAGTTCCATTTGTTGGAGGATCATCTGGAAGTTGGTATAAATTTAGAAGGGCAGGGTAAGGTATAACTTGAATAATGTCAAACAAAGGTAAATGAGAAGGAATGTCATTATCGCTATCAACGTAATCTAATTTCACCTTAACAGCTGAAAGAACAACCGCACAATTTGCATGTTGTAGTCTTGGAGTAACACGCTCCACTATATTCTCAGCCTCACGAGCATCGGCTGCCTTGTATTTGGAAAGGGCGTCCAATATGAAAACTTGACCCCACCTGAACTCACGCGTCAAAGGACAAAAGCACATATTACTTTACAGTAGCTCATAGTTGAACCAGTACCACTCCCATTTCAACATTTAATTCTTATGAAAAGATTCATTGCTTGGATACTTTGTAAAATGTTCTATTTGCCTACAAATACAGCACTAAAAACCTGCCACCCCTACAAATGTGGAACTGCAGAACATAGTTTTTGCATTACCAAAAAAAGGAGCATACTTTTAGAAACATAAACTCACTCTGTGCACTCATTTAGAGCAGTAAGGAGCTTTGAAAGCGTGTTGCCAGTGATCTCAAAGATGGGACTGCTACTGTTCTCTTGAATCTCCGCAAGTGCTGCAACAGCATTTGCTACAACCATTGGGTTATTGTCTGATATCAAATCCTTGAGAGCTTCCAGAAACCCCCTATCCTCAACTAGCTCAGCATTTATGTCATAAAGTTTAGCAACACATATAGCTGCTGTCTTGCGAACATAGGGATCATCATCCTGATATTCAGATGTTCAACAGTTATTATTCAATGACAACCACAACACAATATAAACATGGGCAATTGAAGTTTAAGATATTTGTAACATTGGTGCAATTAAGGATAGTCATTAAAAATTCAGAAGGCTCAAAACTACTAAAAGGTTCCAATTGCCATCTTGAGTAAACAATAATGAGACCAACCTTAAGACACCTCTGAAGGGGGTCACACAGATATTCTGTGATTTTATCAACACGAATGCATCCCATAGTCCTCACAGCCAAAGCACGAATCAGAGGATTTGGATCCTGTGAATCCTGCAAAATCAACCATAACAGTTGGTTGGAGATCCATAAAACAACTTAAGCAGTATTACATGGAAACAATAAAGGTACCTCCAAAATATTAGCAAGGTATGAGGTAATCCGTCCAGGAAATGGAAGGAATCAAAGAAACTTAAGGAAGAAAATATGTATAGAAGGATGGTATGGAAGATGATGTTTTTGAATATCTAAAGGGACAAAAAACAAAATATTTGCGTGATCATGGCATGTAACCCAAACTACTGAACTCAAGTGCCATTTGCTATTTCAAACAAATATAGCTATTTATGTACATGCACCTATGCACCTTTTGTTACATCACCAAATGCCCTAGAAGCTTAACCCATTAGGAGATGAACTTATTAGGGCAACAATCACCTTATGAAATTAACTATGACATGAAATATAAGCACAATGTCAAATCAATAAAGAAAACGGGAGATCCGAAATTTTAAATGGATATAAATAGGAGGACCAAAGTTCACCACAGTTCTAACCTTCACAAATGTATTGACAGCCAGAATAGCAAGGTCGGGTTGGCTCTTAGCATAATTTATCAGATATAAGTAGACAAGCTTTTTGAGCTCCAAATTCTCCGTCTGCATACAGTTGACAACGTCTGTGAACAAAGATGAAACATCTTTGCCCACAGTCATAGCAGCAATCACCTTTTTTACAGCATCTTTTCTTTTGTCCTGCATGAGAAAAGCGAAGAAGTTTGACACTAAAATAAAGCTTCCACAGATCATAAAACCAGAGTCATAAGTCCCGAGTGAAACAAGTTCAAATTATAGTTTTACGCCAAGGAGGAAAGATAGCTTGCTCCCTTCACACTACCTTAACACATCATATAATCAAGTGGTGGATCTAGCTTATGGTGAGAGGGGACATGTGACCCCCTCAACT
The DNA here is from genome assembly GCA_036023075.1 of Gaultheria prostrata. Taxonomy (NCBI): domain Eukaryota; kingdom Viridiplantae; phylum Streptophyta; class Magnoliopsida; order Ericales; family Ericaceae; genus Gaultheria; species Gaultheria prostrata. The sequence goes on along the minus strand of JAXBDA010001433.1, from coordinate 48,425 downwards.
TAACAGAATTGCAAGTGTATACCTCTTTTGCAATAGAATCTTTCAATTACCTCTTCAAGAATTTATACTAGTGCCACCTGAAGTGCATTAAGTCCGCCTGGTACTTTAAATAAACATTCCAGGTTTTGAGCCTAAAAATGCTGGAAATAAACTATTACCACACAATTTTTAAAAGATGAAAACTTGTGAGGGTCATTTGTTAAAGTATACATGATGAATCTTAAGGCCAGTGACTAAATTTTGGGCTCATTTCCAAAAATGTTCGGTGGCAATCTAATCAAATATATAAAGGGAGAGCACCAATTTGGTGCCCCCTTTTTTTTGAAGCCCCGTCAGTAGCACACACAAGTTTACTCATATATTGGACTTGTGGAGCACATGAAAAGCGAGTCTTATTTGAGTGCCTTGCACGAAGGCAACATAATGATTTCAAGAAGTACTGACAACTACTTTCAAGGCCGAACAATATCTCCACATTTTCTCCTTAATTTTTTAAGAGGCGATATTAAAGCAAACAAGTGCAGATCAAGAATCAAAGTTTGGCCAACTTTGATAAGGGCTACAAGCCCCTTGAGTAGGCCTTCGAAAGTTTTTATGGAGGGGTTAAGGCCTACCAATTTTTGTGTAGGCCATGAATAAAACTTTAGCGTTGGAGTGAAGCCGACTAAGTTTTCTTTGCAGATATTTAACAGAAAGATACACAGCCTCCTACAGGGACGGAACTAGGATTTGATAGACAAGGGGAGGGGGGGGGGGGAATATGAACAACGGGATTTTAATTATTAAGGTTTAAAAATCTAAACGTTTAAATGTCTAAATAATACCCGAAACAAGAGACAATATCTGGGTGCCCTTTTTTTCTTTTGGACCGGCAAAGAGAATAAATATGATATATGTTGCAAAAAGATCAGAAGATACAAGCCTAAACTTCAAAAGCAAACACCAAGGTAGCAACAACAGGCACCAGAGCAACAAACAACAGCATAAACATCACTAAAAAGATACAGAAATATCAACAAAACAGAGGTAAATAGTGGAAACACATACAGATTATAGGGACTACATGGATTAGTGGGAGGCCAACCATGGAAATTTTGGCACTTGGAAAAAACTAACCTAGATAGAGATGGCCAAATGGGGGGAGGCCTTGGCCCACATAAGCCCCTTCCTATTCACATCTTTGCTCCTAAGGATTCTTGACTTTGTAGGAGGCCTACGGCTGCTTGTTCGGTTTAATGTCAGGAGGTTTTACTTTTAGGAAATCCTCGTGAAGGTCATGAGGCTAAATGCTAGCATGTCAAGAAGCCAAATGACACATGACAGGAGTGAGTAATTTTTCTGCGGAGGAACAGAATTTCAGTAGGAAAATGGTCAAAGATAATTGTTCATATTCAAATATCTCTCTTAAATGGCCCCAGAGAGACATTTGAGGGGGGGCATTGTTTGTACCATAAAATGACTGGCCAACAATGAATTGCCAAGTGGCGGGTGGGTTCGTAAAATTGTGTTCATTTGCTTAAGTTGTTTTTCCTTACCCAACATACCAGACGAGGATAAATCAACAAGCCCAGCACTCCTATCATTAGTTTTTAGTATTTTTATTTCTAGTCTTTTACATCCCCGTGATGCATTTCAATTATCTTTTCAATAAAAGTCTCGTCTTTCCACGTCCATCTACTTTTTCCGTAAAGTACTTCTTTTATCACCGAAGCAGATTGGAAGTCCACCTCATTGTTGCAAAAAAGATCCACAATCTCTAGTTCGAAGTCAGATTTTTGTTCACTCACATCATTATTCACATCGGACCAACCGTGGTCCTGGCACGCCTGCACATTTCCTCGACCACACGGCCAATTTGTTGTTTCGCTTTTTTGAGGAAAACAGAAATTTAACCAGAAGGTATTGCATCGCAAGCTTGATAAACATTAATATAAGCAATCGTGTGGACGTGAGTAGCAAGTCAATGAAAGTTTAACGACGATCTGAACAATAAATCGAAGCAAGAAAGCAATAGATCTGGTGATAATCCTCGAAAATCGTAGTAGAAACACGTCATCAGAGAAATCGAGAGTGCAGTTGAAGTAGATCAAGGTCGTAAGAATCCAATAATGAAAATTCTTCTCGATATTGCGGTAGTAATACTACCACGTCCGTTTACGTACACATACAAAACAGAATACGCGTATATACATACAAAAAACAGTGATCGAGAGAGAGAACCTTGTACTGAGAATTGAGCTCCTCTTTGAGCTCAGGGATTTCGCCCTTCTTGGTGGTGGAGAAGTACTTGGAGTCGTGTCCGCTCATCTCTCTCTCCCTCTCTCTCTCGCCTCTGTATGGATCGACGATGTTGCTCCGTCGAATGTTGAAAAATGGCACAATCACAGTCGCCGATCCAATTGAAGAGTTTTTTCCCGCAAAATTACGCTGACCACCCTGAGGTATCTGACGAATTCACTGACATCCGCTCGTTTTTCTGAAAATACAGTGGCATCCCTTTCAATTCACATTACCATACAATTTTTTATTTTTTTTGGATGCAACGGAAATTAGTGCATTAAACTAAAAGGTTTACGAACATACTGTAGTAGCTTACAAACCAAACGAAAAAGATCGAACCAGATCAAGTCAGAGACAAGGACTAAGGTTAGTCCCTAACATGACTAATGTTGCCTAGCTACCATAAAAACCTCCTCGCATTCCACAAAGTCTTCCTCCTGCTCTGCACCTAAATGTGCTAGAATGTCAGCACTGGTCTTTGCCTCGCGGTAGCTATGAGCGATACGCCTCCATATGTCCAAGAAGGAGTTTTGCTTCCGAAATAATAGCATAATGTGTATGATTGGGATTTGGTTCCTCGCTGCAAAGTGTGACCGCCTCTTGGGAGTCGGACTCGATAGACACATTTCTCCAACCTTTCTCGAAAATCATTGTGAGGCCCCGGTAGATGCTCCATAGTTCAGCTTCCAGACTACCATTACAACTTAGCTTCCCGAAGTAACCTGTAATCCATTCTCCTTTGTGATCTTTATTATAAATAAAAAAAAACAAAGGAATACAAGAAAACAATAGCATACCCCACAAAAAACACCCAACAAATTAGAATAACCAGAAAACATCCTAAAAACAAACTACATCAGAGCCGAACTACGAACTATCTATAAAATTTCCTCTAAAATACTCCAAGTCCTACAAAGAGCTAGATTTACAGAACTTTTACAAAAAATCCTCTAAGACGATGCTTGGTCCCTTACATCCTTGACGATCATATCAAAGATGGTATCCGTAGAGTACCGCTTGTTGCAAAAAACAGAGTCGTTACGAGCTTTCCAAATGTAATAAACAGTTTCAGTCATAACTAACTTGTAAAGAGCAGAGGAGAACCCTTTCTTCTTTTTGTTTCCCTATAAACACTCTCCGATTAGATATTATCTGGTTCCCGATCAATTTGAATTTCTACAAGGCTATTGAATTCAACAAGATGTATAACGTGAACAGATCTTATCATTGAAACAAATGCAAAATGGGGACGCAACCGACTAAACTACAACTGTGTAGAGCCCAAAATGGCAGAAAAGCCGTGACCATGAAAAAAAAAACGTAATTGTAAAGGCTTCTCCGCCACCGACAAATTGTGTTAAAAAGAAACACTCCCGGGGTGCAGTCCGGCCAAATTGCGTTTCCATTTGACGTCTGTTTCATTGTTCTAATATGTTCCTATTGTAGACCTAGGCCTATTTTGGCCTAAGTAGTAAAACAAGATTTTTATTTTTTTTGGTTTCAAAAAGTCATGTGTTTTGGTTTCAAAAGCAACTTATTTATGGCTTCAAAAGTAACTTATCTGGCTTCAAAAATTCATGTGTCTAGAGTAAAATTTTACAATAAGCAACAAGTAGCCAAAACCATTATACTTGGAAAAAGCAAAAAGCAAAAATGTTGCCTTACTACTTAGGCCAAAATAGGCCCTAGTTGAGTTCTACAATCACGTAAAAATCTAATCAATCGGAAACGGACTAACATCTAATTGGAGCAACTTGTTTTGAAAAAAAAAACCAGCACTACTACAAACACAGAAAATATACCTAGAATTTGAAAATCAATGGCCCAGATTCACTTGGAGTAAATCTGGGCCATTGATTTACACATTCTGGGTAAATTTTGGGTACCCTTTCTGGGTACCTAGACTTTCTGGGGAAAAAAAACACACTGAGTCCAAGTTGTAATCCACTGTGCTGAACTCTTTCTGTTTCCCTAGAATTATAAATGCTCTCCGATTAGATATTATTTGATTTTCAATTGATTTGAGTTTTTCACGTAGCTGATGAACTCAACAAGACTATAACATGAACGGATTCGATCATTGAAACAGATGAAAAATGGGGACGCAACTAACTGGACTACTACTACACCCTTGCAGTCCAACCCAAAATGGCAGAAAAATCGTGTCCATAGAAGGGGGAAAAAAAAAAAAAAAAAAAGAGCAGAAAGAACGTATGCAATGATGCAAATTCCTTCTCTTTCCCTTATGTGGACTGGAGGGCTAAAAAAGATCCCAAAAAGAAACAGAAGCGATGACTCCCAACTCCTCTTCTGTAAGAATTGAGATTTCTTTTTCTTTTCTCTGGAAATGTTGCCATCGTGGACGCCTCCGACCACTTCCCGCATATTTGGCGCCCTTTAGTTCCACGCCACGAATCACTTCTCTCTCTCTCTGACACACATACACACACGTAACCGTCTTCTCGTCTGTTCCTCCTCCTTTAAACAGCTCGCTCCCTCACAACCTCCACACCTCATTATCAGCTCAAATTTATAGATTCTCGCTTTGAATTTAGCTTCCGTTTTAGAGTGAGAGAAGAGATAGAAAGGTCAGTTTTTTTGGGAATGGTGAACACGAGGCAGGGTCTTCCTCCGTGGGTAAGCGCGGCTGCAGCATCTTCGAGAGTTGAAATCGACGCAAACGTCACCTCTGTTTCGGGGGGGATAGAAGGTGCTGCTGAAGATTCTTCGTCGCAATCTCGTCATTCGAAAACCCTAGCCGATTTCGATTTGAGTTTTGGAGAGAGGGCCTTCTCTGCTGCTGGTGCCGCTGTCCTCTCGGCTATCCTCGTTAACCCTCTCGACGTAGCCAAGGTAGTATTACATTTCACCCCAGTGCCGTTTCTATTGGTTTTCGAATTAATTTTAGGATGTTTCTGTTATCCGATTTCACAGATTTTTAGTGGTTATGAGTAATTTGATTGAATTGAGGCATACGCTCTTGTTCACAGTGGCGTAGCCAGGAGCCGAGATTTGATGTCTTTGGGGCAACAATTAAAACACTTTACATTGTTTGTAAGAAACAAAGAATTCATCCGTTATTGGGTTTTTCACAAAAAAAAGTTTGATTCTCTCGAAGTACTTTCTTAACGACTATTTGGGATAAAGGACTTGGATATACTCCAATCCTCTTTTGTGACTGGACCATCGATCCCTTTTCAAGCCAATTCGATGATCGGAGCTGTTCGACGTTTGGAATAGTCGAGACTGTCAACCACTCTAAAGACCCTTTTTTGCAAACACTGGCCTTAAATTGATGAACTGAGATCAATGCATAAAATGTTCCAAGTAAAACTAAAAAAAAAAGAAAAAAAGGGAACAAATTCTACTAGGGTCATGCCCCCCCCCCCGCCCCGGGTCACAATCATCGTTTTGTGCCATGGTAGTTTCTATCTTGAGATAGCATATCTCTGCTTGCTTGAAGTTTTAACATCCCCTCTCTCTTACCCCCTTCCTCTTCCCTTCTCCTTAATCGGGTTAAAATTTTGCCGTTAGTTCAAATTATTGTTTGAGGGTTCATGCTATTGGTTTTATTGACTAGACAATGCGCCTATGCAGAGGATCCAATTAGTCGTCATTTCCTTCATATTTTTCTTGTTTTTCTAAGTTGCTAACCATGAAGGTATTTTTTGATGAAGTGATGTTGCTCTTAAAAAAATGGTTGCATTAGGATTTAAACGAGTTGTCTTGACTTGACTTGCCAGTTCATTTTTCCCCCCTTGAATTCTGCATCCGCAGTGGAACAATATAGCCCACTGACTGTACTACTACAATGATTTAACTAGATGTCTGGTGAACTTGATTGAGTCTTATTTATACTCCCTGTTTCCAGACAAGGTTGCAAGCGCAGGCTGCTGCCATCCCTTATGATGATCTTCGCAGTATGGCATGTTTTGAAACAAACACGGTAAGTTCACAAGGAATACATCTTGATTTTTACATTTGAATTATGACCTGGTGGGACAACTTTCAGTTTTACATCTGAATATCTATTAGATAAGTGTCTTAATTTCTTCAAAGAAGAGAGGCACATAGTGTCACTTAAGTCTCCTTGTTTCTGTAATGTGAACTTAATCTAATAGTTATCTGATTGGCTTTCAACAGTTGGAGACTCAGAATGCATTTCCTAAACATTTTTTTCTCTCACTAAAGTATTAACTACCATTACCAAATACCAATACCAATATAACTCCTAACAACCACCATTATCATCTACCTTTGTCTTATTTTCATCAAAATATTGATTTGTCGAAGTTAGGATATAGTTTTCCTAGGAAGTTGTTCCTTTTTTCCTTCTAATGCTTATGCTTGTTATTATTGGAAACTTGCAATTGTTTTTAGATGCTTCCAGATATGAGATGTTCTCCATCCTGCACTCGTGCAGTTCTTGGTGCTAAACCAGAATGTGGTCCGGATTGCTCACGGTATACAGGCACAATGGATGTCTTCTACAAAGTCATACGCCAGGTTGGTCATTTTACTTAAATGAGTGATGCACGTACTTATATTTCCATTTTCAGAAGACACAAAACATCTAGCTGAAAATTGGTTTATGCTTGGAGGGCTTTTAATAGTAGTTCCTACATAATTTGACTATTTTATGGTGAAAGACCAAGGAAATCGGACTTGACGACCTGGTTAATCATAGAATCATAGCAAAGCAGATGTTATGGTTTCTTTTGTCTTGGCTTTAACAAGAGGAACCATTTCCTGCTAGTCAAAACGGACCCATTCTTCAAATGTATTTGGCTTTACATGTGAAGTAATATGATGTTCAGGTCTGACTGAACAATTGCACTAACATCATGATATTATTGCGTGATCTTTAACAAGTTTGATTGACTTTTGGTTTCAAGTTTCTATGAAGTCTTGTTTATTGGGTTGCCACTTCTGATTAGTATAGCACCATACTATTTGGCTTGTACAAGCATTATGTATAAGTTAAGAGTTGTTCTGAGTGTTTAACTGGCATCGGAATGTGCAGGAAGGGTTGGCAAGACTTTGGAGAGGCACAAATGCAAGTTTAGCTTTGGCGGTGCCAACTGTAAGTTTGTTATGACAAGAATTTCTTCTTCCTGCTTGAGCTCTCTTATGGGGCTAAAGCCTGCATATAGATTTGGTATGAGGCTCTATTTTAAAACTTACCAACAAGATGTTGTTGACTTACTTTTCTCATGATAAAACCACCAGGTGGTGATCTACTTGCCTTGTTATGACATTTTGCGCAACTATGCGGAAGAATTCACTTCAAGGAATGCTCCAAGCCTTACACCCTATGCCCCTTTAGTTGCTGGCGCAGTCTCACGGTCATTCGCTTGTATCACTTGCTACCCTATTGAACTTGCAAGAACACGTATGCAGGTATTACTTGTCGTACAGAAATTTGTGTTTCTTTTTTTGATCTGACAGATTCTTTCCCCTATATTCTCACATGTATAGTTCTATGTAGTGGTATTATGCCTATTCTGTAGCTTTTCAAAAAAAATTATGCCTATTCTGTAGTTGGAAATTTCATTGACCCCCATTTTTTCTAAATGATCCAGAAATGTGTATTAAAAACATTACTTTTGGTAAATCTAGTTATTTAGTGGCCAGCTGAATTAAGATATAACGAGCTACTCTATGAAACTTCCTAGTTTTTCGATGAACTTCTTCCAATGTGGATCATGAATTCTTGTGGTTAAAAAACTTTTGACTTCCTCCTCTACCATGATGTTGGACACAGATTTTTCTGTTGCCATATCAGCTTTTAGCTTAAGTTTCTAACTCTGTTTTGAAATTCTTCTTGACTCTAGGCATTCAAAGAGGCTCAAAATGGTGTGAAGCCTCCAGGAGTTTGGAAGACTTTGGCTGGGGTCGTCTCCCCTGTCAGGAGCACAAACAGCCTTCAAAACTGTAAGTTGATCTCTGGATTGAGATGCCAAAGGTCAAGTGCACATAAGTGTCATTTTCATGGTCTAGCTGATATATTAATAAGCCTACTTAAATTTTGACTGCCTAATCAAGTGGCCAGCTGACCACTAGTTCAATCCAAATCTTCATGGTGGTGAATCCTCCACCCCCCTTCCCCCCCCCCCCCCCCGTGTATTAAGTAATTTCATGTTTATCATAAAATCTGTGAGAAGATAGGATTTTACCATGGACGAAGCTTGTTAGGATAGTTATTATAGCTTTTCAGTTTGCGTAATAGTACCAGTTTCGATCCTCTTACCACCAATGGAAAAGCTCATTTTCATGAGATGCACTAGTAGCGGGTAATGGAACATATAACTTTTTTAAAGGTCCAGTGAAAGTAATTTTGTCAACGGTATTGTAGGTACAATTCTCAGTAGTAGTGTCTTCTTTTACCTTCTTTTTCCCCTTAAGGATTAGGAAGCTGAGCTTCCGCCTGATGAAGGTCCCCATCAAAATAATACACGGAGGTCCTGCTGTATTAATTGCTCAATGAACAAGTCTGTGTACTAAGCATTTTTTTCAGAACTTGCAACTTTGACAACCACCCCAAAATCCTCTTTTTTGAGTTAACTATGTTAGGCTCTTAAGAAATGTGTTGTGTAATTTCACAGTACCTTCAGAAAAAGGGAAAGACCGCGTTTGCATAATTTCTGCATATGTTTTCTCAGTTCCTGTTTCTATATCATTCTCTCATTTGGCAGTACAAAGCTACCGCATCCTGTGGACAGGTCTTGGAGCACAACTTGCACGTGACGTTCCATTCTCCATCATCTGCTGGCAAACCCTTGAGCCTGTGAGATTTCATTCAATCTCTTAGAACAGCAGGGATCACTGTGGTTCTGTGGTTCTTTTTGTGAGTTAATGAATTATGAAGATTCAACATGACATAGTTTGGTTTTGGTTTTTATGCAGACCAGGAGAAGAATATTGGGTCTAATGGGTGATGAACCCAGTGTGGCCAATGTCCTGGGAGCAAACTTCTGTGCTGGCTTTGTTGCAGGAAGCCTTGCTGCTGCTGCTACATGTCCTTTAGATGTTGCTAAAACTAGGCGGCAGATTGAGGTTGGTTTTCTCATATAAACTCTCTTTGCACACATTTATGTTATTTCAATTAAGGACCAACCCAGTATGTCTTCATTGCTTACTGCCATTCTGCCTCGGACGAGTTAGTCATGGTGACAAAAAAATACGTCAAGGGAAATTAGCACCACTAATTCGATCCGCCAAGGAAATGCATTCAAGTACAATGTCATTCATTTCTTTACTCTAGTGCACGACGAATTGAAATGCTTATCCATTCTCTCTTCTTGACCTTTATGAATTAATAGTCTCTAGTTTAATTCTTAGTTTATGACGTTAACATAAACTGAATTAACTCACGAACTGGCATAAGTTGGTTTTTTGAGTTGATGTATTGTGAGAGAATGACATGTTCATCCACAACATAGTTCTGAATCGGATTTTGCTGATTACTGGATTTTTAGAAGGACCCTAACCGAGCAATGAAGATGACCACAAAACAGACATTGCTTGAAATCTGGAGGTGTGTAGCAGTCTATCACTGTTCCCTCATCAGTAAAGTATTGATGCTGCTGTTATGTTTTGCTTCTAATACTAAACCATGGCCGTGAATCAGGGATGGAGGCATGAGGGGACTATTTACAGGAGTTGGTCCTCGTGTTGCTCGAGCCGGCCCTTCAGTTGGAATTGTGGTTTCGTTTTATGAAGTTGTCAAGTATGCTATGTATAAAAGACGGACAATTGAATGAATGCAACAAGGATATCTTCATTTCCCATCAATCGAAAAAAAAAAATATATCTTCATTTCCCATCAAGGGTACAAAGGACTTCGGCCAAGAAGGCTAAATTTTTCTTGGATGCTCCAGCTCAAGTGGCAGCTACTTCGAGCAAGATTCGAGGCATTCAGGTTTTTATGGATTTCGCAAAGTTGGGACTAATTAGGGTGATGGAGCAGGGAGATGATCGATTCAGTAGAGATGATGCAGAGCATTCGTCTCTCTCTCTCTCTCTCTCTCTCTCTCTCTCTCTCTCTCTCTCTCTCTCTCTCTCCTAGATAGGCTCGTCAATTTCATCTCTTTGTTGAGATGCAAGGGAAAAAAGAATAAGAAAGGTTTTTTCGCTTTGATTCTTAAAGTAAAGTGACAGAGAATGACATGCAGGATTTTTTTTGCGTGTTACAGTAATTTATAAGAATTACATAATTTCTTGAGACATCCAATATTGCCTCTTTTTACCATTGCGACTGATGCACGTTGTGGCTACTATTATTTGGTGATGCAGAAGAGAATTTCAAATGGAAGTTAAAAGATGGAGAGGATCTGAAACTGAATGATAACGAGTACGGTTTTTTTTTGGAGAATCATGTAAAGACTAAGAACTTCGCAACATAGAAGCAAAATAATTTCACTGGACATTGCATTCCAAACTAAATTGTAACATTCTTGTAATCCAAATTGGATTCCGAACTAAATAACATTCCAAGAATTTCTACTGATAAAAATCAATGGAAATTGATCTAGCATTTCACCCAAAAATTGAATTCCCTTCTCCATTTCTCATGGTCTCAGATTCAGTTCCATTCAAGCCAAGCCAAGCCTAGAGTAGAGGGAAAGACCATTTGTGTTTAGAATAAGTTGTAGGAATTAGGAGCATCCAAAGGGATGAATGATGTATGTGACAACAAGGGCAGCAAGCATCAGCGCACAAGCAATCCCCTGGTCGATTGAAGTTCCTGCAAAACAAGAAAAGACAGACAAAACACCACCACCTTAAGTAAAAGACAGAATTTGAGATTATTAACAAACAACCGTGCAGAAACATGAGTGAGAGAGAGAGAGAGAGAGAGAGAGAGAGAGAGAGAGAGAGAGAGAGAGGAGAAAATTGTGTGCCGTGACGGGAGCCGCCACTTGGTACCCAGATGTCCAAACATGTTTTGGACGGCCCAGATTTGTTGGAGTAAATCATGGGTTGTCCAAAACATGTTTGGACGACTCGGATGCGCCAACGGTACCACGTGGCGGTATCCGTATGTCATACAAAATTGAGAGAGAGAGAGAGGGTAACCATCGCTGACAGGAGCAGGAGCAGGGGCCATCGACTGAGCGAGAGCGGAGGGCGAAACTACGGCTAAAACAATTGCGAATACAGCCACTAGAACTCCAATGAAGATCCTAGACGAAGCCATTCTCCCTTTCTCTCGAATGAAAATCTCAGAAAAAAAAACTAGGCAGCAAAACAGGGAACGAACTCGCAGAGAGAGGGAGAGAGAGAGAGAGAGAGAGAGAATTTGTGTGGGGGTGATTGTGGTTTGGAGTTGAGGGTTTTTATAGCGTTTGGTTGGGTCCCACTTGATGCAAACCATGCCATGTTGCTGGACTTTTGCAAATGCAAAGTCATTTCATTTGATTGGGGGGGCAGGTTGAGTGATTTATTTCATTTATCCGTTACTAATAGCTTTTTAACCTAAATTTTCAAATTTCAAATTCTTAATCCCTCCCTCTCTTTTTTCATTGAATTTAAATTTGAGACAGGATTCAAATGTGTTGTGTGTTCACTCATTTTGATTTGTTTGTGCCAAATCAGTTAAATGTGTAATCAATTTAAATTTGATTTGTTTGTTCATAAGAAGGAAAAACTTTAGGCTATAATAATAAAAGTGCCTGTGGGGGAGAGATTTTCCATGTTTATCTTTCCATTCCAATATGTATTGTTAATTTGCTTCATGCGGATGCTATCAGGGAAAAATGCTTCTTATGTATTGTTAACCAAGTTAAAAAAAACAAAAGATAACAGTGATAGTACTCGTAGTAATTGGTGAGAGTAAAAAAGTTATATGGCTCAAATTAATGCTAGCACGTATAAGTGGCAGGAAATCAAATGTATGACGGGATAAGAAAGGGATCATAATATGGGCACATGAAACTGGACTCAAAGAAAATAATGATACGTGAAATGAGCAACACCAATGTCACCTGAGAATTAACCCTCTCAAATTATTTGAGATATTTCAATTCAATGTTTGCCGGAAAAATCACATGAAATTGGTGATCAGTGGTGGTGGCGGTGGTTGTCTATAAATTCAAACTCTTGTACCTTTGGTTTCACTGTTTAATGAAACTCATGCAATGCAATTCGAGGACCGCAAAGAAATGCATCGAACTCAAAACAATACTGTAATTTTTCACATAATCATTAGTAATTGAAATTATCCACATCCGATTATACATAATGGACAGATTACTAAACCATAAGCATGCAGTCGTGTCATATGCTCACACCAATTAGGCAAAATCAATTCTCTTAAGTGGGTTTAGCCAAAATTGAACAGAAGAAAATAAAGACTCCATCCATGGCTCCACAAATTTATTCCTACCTAGCGTTAAGCCGGTAATCGAGGGTAATATTACCAACTTGAAAAAAGATGGTTAAACAAAAGGAAGCCGATAATGGCACGAGGCATTAATTTAGTGTCACGACACTTTTTGATGTCAGACATTTTTATTCCTGCAATAAAAAATGTTCGATCGTCAGTTATCAAATTTGAGGTCGATCGTCGGCTATCAATTAAAAGGAAAGGCAGCCGATATTGTCGGCGTCATTGAGGTCGATCGTCGGTTATCAAATTTTGGTGGGGGAGGTGAGAGCGGTGGAGGAGAAGGATTGTATGGATGTTGATGCTATGTTGTTTGTAATCCATGGGTCATAACAAGTTTTCCAACATACGCACATTTTTTGAACCACCAACGTTTTAGTAGGACGTACCAGTCATCTATTTAACTTAAACACTTATGTTAACTTGGATTAACATGCCAAAATAGTTAAGCAAATGAAGAACCATATTGACGTCGAGACCGATTCCAATTTTTCCAGTCTTGAGCAATAGGAACTCCAAACCTAAAAATATCATAGCTAAATGTGAGCAGAAGCGTATTCTTGCTAAGATACATATATAATGGAGCTAATGGCAAAAAGCCAAAAATCAACCCAGCTTTTCTCATGTTAACATGTTACCACATAGCACATAATCTGAAATGTTGGAAGATAAATGGGAACACCCCACATGTATGAAACGGCTTGATGAGGATAACCAGGAGGCAACATGAGGCCAACAGGCACATGCATGCACCGAAATATATCCAGTAAACATTATATGTGACACCATATTTCATAGGTGGGACCACATAACATGCAAGGCTATACGTACCACATGGCAGGAGTGCATGAGTAAACAAGGAACAAACTTACTCATCCGATGATGTAAATTGTAAAACCACATATACAATAATAATCTCTACTCATTTTCTCAGGTGCAGGCTAATGCAGTAAAGTTTGACCAAACAAAACATAAACAGTGGCGAGTTCCGTGTCATATGTTACATGTCATATCATGTTTCAAAGAGCAGCAAACCAAAATGAAAACGTATCAATCCCACTGTACCATCTTTGCCTTCCAGCAGCAAAAGCCAGGTAACATACTTGATTTGTTAATGGATCACAACGCTAATTTTGGATCCACTGATCCTGTAGCATTGCCTTCTCCAGTCAAAATGTGGTCTGGATCCTGCATAACCATTTAAAAACTCGTTGATATCAGTTATCAGCTGTGACGAATTACAGATGGCAGACACCGGGGCCAGGGCAGATTTACCTCCATTCCCCATTTGATGTAATCTGGAGACTCGCATGCTTTATATTCGTCAACCAAACTCTCAATTATGTCCCTTGATTCATCAAACTCAGATAGATCATTGTCCTGCATGTTTCACATCGTATGAGAAACAGAACCATGTAATACAGAAGTAACAGAACCATAAAAGAGGTGCAGCATAAGATATACAAGCTATGAATGATTACTTGGCTATGATAATCATCCAAAATTGTGATTCTTAATACATCAAAAAGATAGAGCTGAAATACGATTCTGCAGTAATGAAGTCGGAAACTTACAGCAAACATAGGGAACTTCCGATAGTTGTCAAGAAAGGCTTGTTTCTTTCTCAGCTTCTCGTACTGGCTTAAACATTTACTGAAGAGGTGCCGGATACTAGTATGACTTGCGAGCATAAGTCCACTGACCTAATATATAAAAAAAGGTGCAACATGTGTATTTTCGATAAATAGACTTGCAACATAAAATGGTTTCCAAAATGGCAAAGGGCAAAGGCAAGTCACATTTCCTATAGCTTCCAGTATAAACAACCAATGAAAAGTTAAAATAGCAAGTCAAAATCTCACCCTATGGGCAGTTTGAACATATGGAGATTTTCTAGACAAAGCGACCTGCGTGAATAGGAAAGCACAAGATACCACCACATACAAAGAAATCAGAAAAAATATGAGTTGCAAAGATCAGTAGTACACCAAAATGCTTTGAAGGGCCATACCTGAATGCTTGCAGGACCCCATTCTATGAAATTAACAAGTTTCCTTTCACGAATTCTCTGCAAACTTTCATGAACCTGATTTGAGAAGCACAAGTATCAGACTTTGTTTCATTCACATAGTTCATCGCAAGTGTCACTGACAAACCATCCTAACAGAAAAGCACAAACTTCACACCTGAATTATGGGCTATATCCCAATCAATTTGAAGTGCAATTGACCTACTAAATTTCGTATCCAGTATGACTTCATCACTCTTTGTACAATCAAGTCACCTCATAGGACTTAAAGCAAATGGAAGAGTAGGCAGTGTAAAAATTCTGGAAAGCAAGGAGAAAAATATCGTCATTACCTGCGTGGGGTCCACTTCGCCTTGAATAATGTTTAATATTGATATGTATTTGGCCTGACTGGCTTCTTTCGTCCGAGCATAAGATGAAACCATGATATTCTTAGTCTGCAAAACAAATCCCGTCAGATTCATCTGTTCAACTTCCAATGCTTTATTAAGAGACATATAAGCAAGTTCCTCTTGCCTGCAAAAGTCTCCTCATAACATCTAGTACAGTAGTTTTCCGAATCAGATTAGCCTGCCAAGAAGAGAGAGAGATGTGCGAGTCAGACATCAGCTTTAATGATAGAAATGTGTGATTCATATGCATAAATATTTTGCTACAATAGCTAAATCTTAAAAACATTTCATAACTCAATTTCTCCAACTATAAATGCTATAGATAAAGTGCCACAAAATTGGCATTACACTTTAGTAATCACATCTTTCACCAGGACTAGAATGACTCCCAAAAGAAGATGAGAAAACTACACCATTTTAAACAAAAGCTTGCACAAAGTTCTGAGCAAATAATGCAAATAGATCAGTTCATGTGCTACAGAACTACAGAAGTACTAATAATCAATCACATGAATTGCAGAAGAAATATAGTGAACTGGCCAAATATTACTATGTCGAACTTACTTGGCGCTCCACTGTAAGTGGTGTGTATCCAGTCATAAGAAAATGGCATCTTGGTGTTGGAATTAAAGAGGCAAGAAGGCCAACTAAGTCGTTGTTCATATATCCAGGATAACGCAACGTGGTCGTGCTCGCTGACATTACAGTAGAAACCAATGAATTTGTTTGAGCAAAAGTAGGATTTGAAAGATGAAGACGCTCCACCGCAATTCTATTAAGTGCAGTATTATCGAGAACGACGACACAATCAGCATTTAGGGTAAGTCGCTTGAGTGTCAGAAGCGAATTGTATGGCTGGACCACCACATCACTTGTCTCCATCTGATTAGGAAAAACGCTATATGTTTGAACAAGCTTTTTGCTGTAGCGATCATTCAGAGCCTCCAACAAATATGAACCCATACCTGTATGCAATCATCCGACTACTTATTCAACAGAGAGAACGTGACAGGTAGTTAAAAAGCGCAATTCATGTCTTTTACACAAAGAAAGTAAAAAGAAAAAAAGCAAAGCTGAGTTTATTGTGACTGCGTGTCAGTTTGCCAGTTGAACAGGGAGTGGACAACGAAGCATATCATTATGCTTCAAAAAAAGCACAAAGCACAGTGAGAGAGTACACGAGAAATAGTTAACTTTCCCAATACATCAAGATTCAACAACGGTTGATAAAAAGGAATGTCAAGATGGTTGGACCTGAGCCTGTTCCTCCAGCAATTGAGTGGCATAAAACAAAACCCTCAAGACTATCACTTCCATCAGCTTCTCTGTCAATCATATCCATTATGTCCTCCTCAACACCCTTTCCCTGGTCATAAAGTGTTGGCACATCAATAAATGAGATGTACTTTATAACTTACATGCCCACAAGTACAGGTATATAGAAGTCAAACATTAGTATGTACCATTGTTATGAAAATGTAGTTATTGGCATACACATTCATGGGAATGAAATAAAAAGTACTACGTTTCCTGTCACGTTTCCTGGTGATTTTAAAGCATTTAGAACGGGGGAAAAAAAATCATCTCCGGTAACACCGAAAGATTAACCAAGAGTGTCGTGAAAATCTAAACAGTGAACAAGAAAGTTATGAACCTGGTGATATCCACTAGCCCAATTATTGCCAGCACCCCCACCATGATCTGCAATAAAGACATTCTCGTGATTGTAGAGGTTTCTATATTCACCGTTCTGAATACCATTGATCACCCTGGGCTCCAAATCAATCAGCAAAGCCCGTGGTACGTAGTGTTGATCATCAGCTTGGTAGAAAAACACATCTTTCCTGTCCCCTCCCTACAACATTTCAAACTATGTAATCACAAACCACAATTCTCAATCACGGAACAGTGAGTAACAGTAAATGGGTAATTGCAGCGACCTACTTTAATGACATCAATATAATCCACGTGACTCTTTTCACTTCTAAAAGGCCAAAAGTTCGCCTAATGGTAGACATGATGGTGCACGTGTACGGATCACTCCACACCCTGGACATTACATTTGAGGGTTCATTCGAGCAATACATCTAAATAAGTAAAGCACCAGTTTCCCCACTACATATGGAAATATAACTTTGAACATCTAATTCGTGATCTACAGTCACAGCAGAATAATCGTACCCTAATCAGCTAAACCTCTTGGACAGTTGATCATATATTACTTTCTAACATGATCTTGGCGACCATTAGATAAGCGTCTTACTCCTGTATGAAGACCTATACACGATTGATCGCCTAAAAAAAAACGTAAGGAAGGCTGACAGTAGCAAGGCGCTTCTAGAAATAGAAGATTTTTCCAATGAGGATTTTGTAGAGATCTTTCAAAAAGTTGAATGGTGGTATAGACTCGTACGCAAAAGCAAGACTTCCATTTTCCAATTTATCACCGAATTAGGCCTTTCTCCAAGAGTACCAGTCTTACTCCTGCATCAAGGCATTGATACTATCGGGCGACTAAAAAGAACAGTAACTGACGTTCTTTCTCGCAGGACTCATTCCTAGAAATTCGGAGGTGTTGAGAACAAAGAAATTGTTAGAGTTATCACTTTATTTCTATCTAGCACCAACACGTTTGATGTTAAGAAAAGAGCTCTTGCAGGAAGGTTGGTTAGAGATTTCTTATAAAAACACTAGCAAGGGAGCACCCCTTTATGGTGTGAACGTGAGTCTGAGGCCGGCTCACATAATAATGTCCTGAACTACCCCTTTAACAGCCCAAAAACAGCCAAGAAGGACAAAAAGAACAGCTTTCTTCTCCACCCTTTTTTACTTTCATAAATCATCTTTCAGAAGAGATTAATCTCGATTGAGGAATTTCCTCTTTTGCATAATATGGTTTTCACACGCATCTCATGTGCTCGGGCATCTAGTGTCTGTGTATGTGCTCAAAAGAATTTATTTCCATATTCATGTATGCCTGTTCATGTACATGAACAAAACATTCAACTTGTAAGAAATGTTCAAATCTTTACAGAGAACCCTAAGTACACGAGCAACGTCAAAAAAAAAAAAAAAATGGAACCCAAAACACCATGAACGTCTAAAGTACTCCACTAAAAGCATAATAGACACTTCATCACGGATACGCCTCAGTTTTTTTCTCGGGCCAGCTTACGCGCAACTCTACTGGGTTTTCTCGGGAGTCCAATCCTACGGTCCACTAGTGGGCCCAATTAAAGCCGGAGCAACACCTCAAGTTAAAACTAATACGAGGACAAAGTAAACGGAAATAAATAATTGAGCTTTAACTGATTCTGCTTCTTATTTTCTAGTCTGAAACATGAAACACAGATAGTGGAGTATTTACAATCCCGTTCATTTCTCTGCTTCCTTTTTGACTTTATTTTTCGTAGTAGTCAACCAAACGGATCATCAGCACAGAAATGGGGAAAGGGAAAATAGTGAACCTGAGTAGCGAAATCTTCGAGAATGCCGTCTTTACTGATGCCGTGCTCGAGACAGAGTTGCTTCCAGAACTCCATCCCGATCTGGTTCCCGCATTGTCCCACTTGTAGAGTGATTATCTCTCGCGGCATTCTTCTCTCTCTCTCTCTCTCTCTCTCTCTCTCTCCCTTCGTTTTCACGACGAAATTAGGGCTCCGATCTAAGCAAAAGTGGAACAATCGCCGGCGGGGGCGGTATTTTCTTTTCTTTTGAAAAAGAGAGAGGGAAAAGTGAGAATTTTTCCCACGGAAGTAGAAGTGATGAACTGTGCCGGCCAATATTAGCGTGAGCTGCTGGTGCTATCTTACGCGGTATGTTTGGTTTAGAAAAGGACTTGTTTGGGCCTTTGGCGGGGTAGAAGGCCCAAACTGGACAATAATCTGGCAACAAACTTCAACAAAAAATTTTGTTGGGCCGAAACATGCGAATAGCCTTGTGTTGTAAATCAAACGAGACATTATATTACCAACAATAGGACCAAATAATTTCCAATTTGTTTTAAAATTCTTGAATTAGTGAGGTGAATGATGACATAATTTTACCATCTTTTTAGAAAGCAGTAATTCCAACACTTATTGAAATCATTTTAAACAACTCTAAAATAATGGATGGGCCTCCAATGATAAGCGGCGCCTGATAAATATTATTAACACTCGTGCATAATCTCAATCGTAACACAATTTATTTGGTGTTTTGATGATTCCTATTTTTAATTACAACTTATGTATATTCATTATCACCTTCATTGTTATTTTTCCAATCAAATATTGATATACTTGTGAACCCATTTTGAGCTAAGTATTGGAGGATGTTTTTTTTTGGCTAATTATGAGCATCTCCAAGGGGAAAACCCATTTTATATCCAAATATATAATTTTTCGAATCCTTGATGGCATTCATGTAATTTAGAGAGAGGAGAGAACCACTGCCTTCTCCATCGGATCTACACGCACTATTCTGGCGACGACGACGAGCTTCGGCGAAGACTGTAAATATCCGGGGAAGCTCAATAAAACTCCGGCGAAACTCCAGACATCTCCGGCAACCTCCAGAACCAAGTCTCCGGGCTCTCTCTCTCTCTCTCTCAAAAGAGCCGTTGGAAAAATGGGTATGGATCTGGGGTGTACCCAATTTGGGAAAAGAAATGGGTAAAACCCAAAATTGGGAGAGATTTGGATCTTCCATTGGAGATGGGTTTTTGAGGATTTTGCCCAAATTTTGAATTTGGGTCTTAAAATGGGTCAAGACTGGAGATGCTCTTCTTCCTTGATCAAACAAAGAGCGAAGATTATATTCACTGCGTACTTAGTTTGCAAAAGTTCACTCAAATCATGCATCAATAATAAAGATCACAAAATTAGTATACTACATAACAAGACACATACAGGTTATACAACTTTGTTACAGGTGACTACAACCTTTCCAGCTAACTCAAACCCTGCATCTACTCGATGATATACTATTGTTTTTAACTCCCCACATTCAAATCCTTGCCTTATGCGATCCCCCAGTAACTGAACTAATTAGTGAGGCCACAAGAAGGCTCCAATGGCAAACTTCCTCTTGTGGTGAACATCTCCAGTGACCGGAAGCCCGTAATCAGCGAGCAAGCAGTCGAGCTTCCACTCCGGCATGGCCTCGTACTCCGCTTTGGTGTACCTTGGGTAATGCAGAGGCATTTGAAAGTATCCGCACTGGTCCTTGACATGGTGCCCATTTGCAGCACCACCAAGTTTTTGTGGTGGCCTGGCGTAGGATTCCATACCACCTCCACTCATTCTTTTTTTTTTTTTTTTTTCCTTTACCTCTTATGATTCCCAACTTTTGTTATGATATCTTAGTATACTCACTGATATCAACTATGTTGCCCTATTTATAGAAATTTCAGAGAGAGAGTAGGCAGAGGTAGGTATGAAAATAATATCTGAGAAACCAAAGAGCAGAGGTAGGTATGAAAATAATATCTGAGAAACCAAATATTAGAGAGGAGATTCGTTTTTTATTCTGGAATCTATACAAAGAGAAAAAAGCCTAATTGGCTTTTAGAACCAACAACCTGGCCAATTAGGTGTGACAACAGAAGTTGTGACAACCACTTCTTGACAAAATAAACGGTTAAAACAGAGCAGCTGTCCATTTAGTTACCGAAAAAAGAGAGACAGCAGCTGGCCTTAAGGAGTGACAACAATAACTTGAAGCTCAAGGAAATGGATCCTCCGCGGTCCATGTTTTGGATCGGAGGAGACAGTCCACATCATTTGCTGCAATCAATGGGTTAGATTCGAGTTTGAGCAAATCCAACCCAAGTCATTGATTGCAACAAATGGACGGTCCAGTCCACTTGAATCCAAATCATTGATTGCAACAAATGGACGGTCAAAATGTGGACCGTCTCCTCTAGTCCAAAATATGAATTGGAAAGGATCCGGATTGTAACTTCAAACACTGTACTCCAAATAAATGAGGCTGGTTAGAGAAACCAAGGAAGAAAATCAACCATCTGCATTAATTTAAAAAAGTGGCTTTCATTTCAACCACCACAAAAACTCTCTCTTCAATATAGGAGGACTACATGTTTTTGCTTGTATTTACTAGGCTGCACACTGGCCTGGTAGTCCGTCCGGTTCGTCCAACCCAGCTCGGTTTTTTAAGACTTGGGATAAATATTTATGCCCATAGGGCCGGGGTGGGTTGAGATTTTAATCTCATTTACTTAATGGGTTGGGTTTGAAAAATTCATCTGTGGCCTAGCACAACCCGATTTAAATAAGTGTAATATTTTATTTTAATACTATATATAGTAATCGATGGATGTTGGAGAGTTTCATCTCTTTGAGTATATTTATAGGTCTGTTTCTAATTCTTTTAGAAGAACTTAGAACTTAAAGTATATTATTACGGTTGTGAATTGTAATTGTGATCGCTATGGGTGATTAATTTATGACTGTGACATCAAGTTTTAGAAAAATAAATGGGCTTGTTGGACCGGCTTGGGAAATTAAAAAATTATTTGGGCTGGGCTTGAGCATATTAAATAAAGCCCAATTATAAATGGACCGGATTTGAGAATGCACAAATTTCATTATTTTGTAATATAAACCCGACCCGCATCTGGCCCAGCCCGGTATATGTGCACCTCTCGTATTTACCCATCTTCTAGGGCACAAAGGGGCTCTCTCCCACACCCCTGGTTCCCATAGTAGGACACAACACCCAAATGACAACACGAGCATTTATAAATACACAATTATTATTTTTTTAAGTCATTCGTCATTTCTAATCTATTTCATGGAGGAAGGGGGAGTGGGACTCAATCCTAAAATGCAGCGTGGGGCGTCCAAGAATTCTACCGCATGAGCTAACCACCACTTGCATAAATACACAAAATCGACTTACATATATTTGCATAGAAAACTTGCATGTACACAACTCTTTCCGAAGCAATCCTACTAAGCACATTCTTCGAGGCTGTATTGGGTCACAAACTAATGTGAAGGCATTTGCAAAGGTAAAGATAGCTTATGTGAATACGGTCACCAATCAGAAAACAAATTAAATGAGGTAAAATTATCTCTTTGGTTTCTGTATTGCTTAAATGAGGTAAATTCACCCATTATGATTTCTCCTGTAATGTAAAAAGCGAAATGCAAAAAGTTTAAAAAAAAAAAAAAAAAAGTCTCCCGAACACCCCCTGAATAAGCTAGACCAATCAGAAAACAAATTAAATGAGGTAAGTTCATCTTTTTACGGCCGTAAAAAGATGGATCTTTAAAAATTTATACCCAAAAAAATCAACTCTGCAGTAGTAAACTCACAAAATGGTGTTGGTGAAGGACAAGGATGGCTAACCATTTCAATGAACTATTCAACAAAACATTAAAAGCTTGATACCAACAATCCAGAACCACTTGCCATCCATATTCAATGAAACAATAATTACATGCTCCACCGTTTGTTTTTGTCCACAAATTTTACTTCATGGACAAGAATCACTCTGTTCAACTCTTCAATGTGCAAACAGCCTGCACCTTAATGACTAGTGATGGAAGATATTACTCGATACCAAACTATTGGAGGCCACAGAGTTTGCTAGATTTTGCACAAAATCAAGGCCTGTGGGCACAGAAACACCAGCCACGTATGGAGGGGATCAATACTCATTGACAGAATTCCCATTAAAATTATGGTCTTGCTAACGAGTGCACTACTGCACCCGTTAAGGGTACGAAAAAGTACACTTGTTAGGTCGCACTTGTACTTTAAAGTATAATGTTAAAGTCCCACTAGTATACTTTTTTTGTACCTTTAACGGGTGCAATGTTGCACCGGTTAGCATTTTCCCTTGAAATTAAGGGTGGTTGGTGTAACAGTAAGATGACAGATGAATACGAGTGGCCTATTCAATGGGAGAAAAATAATACCACAAAACGTGCGTCCTATAGGCCACCAAGCCTACAGTACCAGGCTTTGTATTTCATGTTGCCCTTGCAAATCTGGAATGTTTCATTTTTCCAATTGACAAAGAGGAAATTCAACATCCACAGCTGGTAGTGGTTCTGTGTAAGCTATAAGAATATGACACACAATCCGTAGCTGGCTATCAGTTCTGGTACTTCGGTTCGATGTTCCAATTGTGATTTCCTTTAGGTTGTACATTTTCTGCAATTTCACTAGGTTTAGATGGCATAACTACTTACCCAAAAAAAACCATCTACGCAGACTTATGAAGGCCAATTGGATTACACACAAGGAATTTATACTAACAATCCCTTTCTTCACATCATGTCTCCCTTTTTCTCAATCCTCATTATCCATCTGTGTAACATGATCTTTGTTTTCCTCCTTTTGTTTACGTATACGCACGCAATGATTCCAGATTCATTAGGGAAGCCTTGGAGAAAAAAGGGGTAATGCCGTAACGGATACGGAGTGAGAGAACAGAAGGAATATTTTTTTATAATTCGAAAAAGAGGCATTAGCTAATACCACCCTCTCCATGGAATTGGCTAACCTCTTGAGAAAATTATGAAGCCTAGAAAATACTCCGACAATAAACCAAGGCCCTGGCTACTCCTAGGGCACATATGGTCCCCTTATCAAACATGCCCATATAGGGAGACCCAGGGCCGGCCCAAGCGTTTTGAATGGCCTAGGCCTAATCGAAAAAATGTGCCCTAAATTTTTTTCCAGCAACAATCACAATATGAGATAGCCCTAAAATTTGAGTGCCTTTGATTGTATCGTTCTAATTTGTAACTTGTTACGAATAAAGTCATAAAGATCTGGATTTCAAAATATATATATATCAGGCTTAGGCCCTTTAACTAATATTGAGCCTTTTTTTTTAGATTGGGTCACAATAGTTTAGACCCTTTTGTAACTAATATTGGGTAGTCTAGCCCATTTTTAAAAAATATTGGAGTGCCCCAAAAATTGACCCTTTTTGGAGTGCCCTAGGCCCAGGCCTGGGCCGGCCCGGAGACCGATGGGGCACTTAGGATTGTTAGAAATCAAAAAATCGCTACCAACAAGCCACAAAGGTAAACTCGTAGGACAAACCACCGCTAGTGGACTGAGCCATCTACCCTCGTGAACTTGTACGGAGTAACAACCCCTAATTGACTGAGCAATCTACCAGCGTAAACTCGTAGGTACAAACTTCCCTAGATGTCTGAACACCACGACGTCTAAACTTGAAAAGTGAAGCCATCCATAACACCAATTGGTATTGGGTTAGATGGTACAACTTGGTCTCTGAAGTCGTAGGTTACAACAATTGGATCACCACATTAACAAGTATAATTATACTTGCTAGTTAATCAATATTCCATGCTCATTCTTTGTAGCTTCAACATGTGGTTATTAAAGGAAAAAGCTATCCCAATCAATATGACAGTGGAAATCCATGACAACTTCCGTGTACCCAACATCGTGCACAAATGATCCTAAAGCAAAAACTAGGTGGATCAGATCTACCAATCTCAGACTTGTATGTGACACTTGTCGTCGTTGTCGATATGATAATCACACAGCTTTGATACCACCACAACACTGCCACTTACAAAACATACAAATTAGCATTCAGAGAGGCCTCCACCTTGCCACCTTTGAACTACTCATACCACGACCACCTCTTCAAAATAACCATCAGTATGACATTTCTCACACTTTGAATATGTCCAAAGGCGCCATACGCAAAGGCCTCATAAACTAAGAGCTAATACAGGCATATTTGGCTAGTTTATATTTCTCCATTTGGGTTTCAGTTAGATGAGTCAAATCGAAATGCAGTGGGATGTGATAACTACAAGGGATTTGTGGGGAATCCAGTCCAAAATGGTAAAGGTATTTTTCAATCCGTTGTCTTGCTAAAATCCCTTTCATTTGTTTCATAATCCAAATCTCACTATGTGCTAAGGCTCAAAAATTCAGGAAACATTCATCTCTCCTGTACAACAAGAAATTGATTTTCTTTGGAAATGTAAACATACCACAGAACTATTTTGCTTTGATGAAGATGATCCATCAGGAATCTGATTTTCGATCATCAGAAACGTCAATTACAGTCTGAGGACCCATTTTTGCAGTCAATGGCAAATCCACAAGCATGTTTGCAGGGGCAAAATACATATGCAGAGACATGATGCAAACAATAATCCCCAAAAAGAGCTGCACATATACAGGGAAAAGAGAGAGCGAGTTAAATAAGATCAACAATAGGCAAATTACCTTGCACAAGCAAAAGAAAAAGTAATAAATGGTTCCTGACAAAACCAGGAGCTAAATCTACTCGTGCAGATATAGAAGCATGGAATGTGTGCGGTAAAACTCTATCTATTGACATGTATTTATCATCAGGGTGAAAAGTCAGATGATTAAATTTAATGATGGGAGACGTGGGCAACAATTAAAAAAGGAAATTGTTTGCTTGCCTCTTTCACAACATACCTTGAAACATGCACACAGTACACAATGGAGAAACAATAACAGTAAACATATAAATACCACATGTATCGTTATTTACCAATTGTCCCCAAAGCTTAAGCTATTATAAATTAGACCCAATAATGTATGTAAAGCTATTCACCACCCTCCCTCACGTGCAACCCAATCTTGCATGCCGAGATGCAAACAACCGTGGGTAAAATGAATTAGAATGCAAAGGGGAGAAGTAAAACGCAAACGGAGAAAAAATGTAGACATGAAGATTTGAACCGGAGACCTCTCCTAACCTGAGCTCTGATACCATGTTAAGTTACAATTGTCCCAAAAACTTAAGCTGTTAGAAAATGGGCTCAACAATGTGTACAAGAAGCACAATCTGATAAGAATGAAACAACT
The DNA here is from genome assembly GCA_036023075.1 of Gaultheria prostrata. Lineage (NCBI taxonomy): Eukaryota > Viridiplantae > Streptophyta > Magnoliopsida > Ericales > Ericaceae > Gaultheria > Gaultheria prostrata. The sequence continues at coordinate 22,492 of JAXBDA010001433.1, read as the reverse complement.
GAAAATGTTTAGATAGAGACATTTTGTTTCCATGTTGTTCAGGCTGTCGACATGTTTCCCTAAAAGATACATCAGAAAAAGAAAAGAGCTTGACCACTGGGGAGAAAGGAAAAGGAAAAACAAACCCTTGCGAAATTACCTGCAATGTGGGCTTGAAACTAAACAGGAATATAGACAACACCATTGTTAATAGCATCGCCATTGATGTGGAATACACCTAAGAGTTGCAGCCAAAATTTACAAGTAAAAATGCTGATAGTAATGTTGCAAACTTGCAATAGATAAGAACATAACAGTTGGCCCAACTGCCCGCTAGCTCTATTGTGTGCACAATGAGGCACTTTCAAGCTAGATGAATATTCAATTCCAATCATGGTTCAGTTAAACAGCACGCAAAACTTAAGACATCTCAAGATGAAAGCAGAGCAGCATAGCTACTTAACATATAGCATATGTACCACACGCCAGTAAAAGTTGTGTCACAAGGAAGCAACTGGGCTCAATGTTTCATAGAAACTGTTTAATTCAAACATACACTTTCATGCAAGTATGAGTACATATGTAGGTTAATAAGCATACTCTTCTCTTTGGGACAAGAATTTATGACCAAACCCCAAGTAGTTGGGACAAGGCTTTGTTGAGTTGGCTATGCAAATGCAAGCTATATGAAGAGAAAGAAAAAGTCAATCTACGAGGCACCAAATATGGAAATTGAGGATTTCAGTGTAAGAAGAATTGATAACCATAGTCAGTCATGTCAGATATTATGATTACTTACGTCAAGTATCAGGTAGTTTCCTATAATGTCCCACAACAAGGGGTCTTTTGGCAGTTGTCCATGTTCCTAGACATTGAGTCATGTTATTAGGCCATTCTATATGGTTTTTGGTAGGTGTCAGCACTTTCAGGTGGTTGCAAGGTCAAAGTCCTTTGTTTTCAAGTATTTTCTTTTCACCTCTCATAATCAGGAGTTCTTCAATGTTTATCTAGAGTGATCCTTTAAAGTCCTAGTGTATCAGAGTATGTGATCACAACTCCGAGACCTGCATTTCTTGGTCCATAAATCAATAATGACCCAAAACCAAGGAAGTAAATTTTGTTACTTTCCAGAGGGGTGGAGGAGTGGAAAGAAAAATATTTGATGCCTATGTGCCTTGACACAAACATATGGGCATGGATATGAGGCCCAACACATGGAAACACAAAGAAACAAAAATATTGCAACAAAAAGGAAGTGCCCATTGAGGTCATCCAGTCCAGAGTATACTGCCCACATTTTGAGACACTTAGTGGTCTGAAAAAGTGCACACTCAGCAATTCCAATTCACGAAGTTCATTTGGAGTTAATTACGAGCGAGGTGAATAACACCATGATGGACAGAAGAATGATAGAGAAAAGAACAAAAACTTAAGGGAGATACCTTCACTATGTTGTCAGCATATTTCATCAACCATGAAACAAGAAGCCCAGTGGAACCCAGATTTAGCACCACCATCCATGTTATAATGCTGTATCCATTGAAAAGCCGTTGCCACCATGGTCCTTTCTCAAATGCGCCATTGAAATCATCGAAGACAAGGTGTGCCATGTTGAAAATTGAACCAAACCTGAAAATATGAATGCCATTTCCTGAATCACCTAAAAGAATGCTTCAGTGTCTGTACTGGAATCTAACTTCACTCGCTGTAAATACTAGACACTTTCATTGTGGCATCCTCTAATGTCATAAAAACAGTAAGTATATTAAGTGAACCATCAAGTTACATCTCAATCAGATAATATTTCATCATGACAACAAGTATGAAACTATCAACAAAATGGAAGGAAGATTTTTTTGATGAGGAAATCACAATAGTGACGACAATACATACACACCCTAGGTAGAGGTTAGCGTTTGCAACCCAACCCGAACTTTACGATCTAACTAATAACAAAGTACCATTTGCAACCAATCCTTCCAAACAGGAACTTATTTTTTCCTGATGATTCACCAAGGAAGATGTTTTTTCGAAAAGAAGGGACTTACGTGTATAATTGAACATTTTGCCAGTATAAACTGTCATTATTCTTCTTCATCAAGAACTCCGTATACACGCCAGCTAATGCAGATAGACAAGCTGACAATATCCCTAACATGTACCCCTGAATTGGTGATGAGAAGACAGAGTCACATGAAGTCCCTCCACAGCCTTTAACCTGATCATCAGCAAACACAAAGAGGAACGGGAATTAGGAATGAAATTCAGCATATATCGTATAATTTCACTCTACGAAACCTGAAGTCAAGACAAATGCAATTGGGCATTACAGAAGACTTATCGACCAGTGAATTAGGTTTAGTTTACCCAAACTATAACATGACTGAATATTGTAGTATTGTTAAGCATTCTATGAGCCATTTTGTGTTAAGTTACCGGTAGTCTCAAAATACTCCTGGTAACTTCAACTGGTATCGGACCTCTGGTTGGGAGAGGTTTTGGGTTCAAGTATCCCCGTTTGCATTTTTCCCCGTTTGCATCCTGCTTCTCTCCTTCGTATTCTGTTTCGCTCTATCTCTGAAATATGCATCCCCATGTGCAAGAAGGGGTTGCACGAAAGGGGGGGGGGGGGGGGGGTATTAGATAGCTTGATATACATTGTTGGGCCCATTTCCTAACAACTTAAGTTTTTGGGGCTACTGGCAACTTAACATCTTGTTGGTCTGATCCGACGAGGTTGTATCCCTACCTCATAAGCCACATATAAACTCTATGTACTAGGTTATATAGAGATTTTCAATAATACATCAGTCCGTGAATTGCATCCTTGTAATACAGTTGTTATCCAATTGTGTTGAGTCTCATCACAAACGACTCATCCTAAGAATCACTCCAGCTGTCTAAGGATAGTGAGTTGTTAACTAAGGAACGCATATAGTGGGTCCACAACCAACTAAATTTTATCATGCAGACCATCCATTTATCAAGCTAAGCGAGAAGTCATAGACATAGTTACCCTCTTTCTATCATGCCAAGTTGCCAACCCCGGTTGTAACAGTGCTACTTGTAGAAAACCGCAACCACTTTTTCCAAACTTGAAGTATGAGTTCAGAAAGCAAATTAATAGACTGTATGACATGCAATGCATATTAGGAAGCAAGATAAATAATGAAGGTAATAGATCCCAGTTACACCTGGCTTGTTGTTGTTCCAACAGCCAAAAGAACAATTGCCATCCACTGCAAATTAGAAAGTTTCCTCTTCAAGAACAGCCTACAAACATTAAGATTTAAGACTAGTGTGAATTCTCAGTCTCTAGAAAAGAATCCAGGTGCTAAAAACTTAGGCCTGATGTAGCTAGGTAAGTTGACTGAGAGCGACACCTGAACAATATCCCAGTTGTGACAATCTTTAGATTTCCCAATATTTGATAGGTGGAGGTATCCACGTACGTGAGCGTAGCAAATTGAACATTATTGTGGATAAGATATATGATCGACGGAATAGGGTACAAACGAACACTCTTCCAGTCTGTTGTCATTCTTGGTGGAGTTGATGTCTTAATCTCTCTCCAAAGGAGAGAAGCAGAAACAATAAGCTGCAATTTAACACTAGCAAATAGTTAAAAAGAGAAAGCAAAAGGTTCAATGGGTGAAGGAAATACCATTATACAATTTGCATATACAAGTTTTTTGTGGACAAAAAAATGCAAATGAGATGTTTTTTCCTGAAACTTGCAAAATACCTTGAACACTTCAGCAAGAAAAGGGATGGTTGCATAGTCATATTTGTATCCCCCATTACTCTGTGACAATGTAGTCAAAATTCCCTGCAATGAACCAACAGACAATAGCAACCCATAAATGAGATACATAGATAAATTACATGTACCTGCGGCCTGCCTATTCGAAGCCTAAAACAAACTACAAAAACTTAATCGGCAATCTTTCTTAAAGGGCTCAAGAACAGCTGGCAGAATTGTCAACAATATCCAAGTTTTTAGCCATCCAAACAATAATAATCCAATAGAAAAACTTTCTCTCAGGCCGTAACGAATTCGTAATCTACATTCAGTTTCTCGACTAATTTTTATATATTTTCTATCAATAACTAGCACACCTACGATATCAAGTGCTCGTTGGTTTCAATGCACACACTGACACAAGGTTTTGCGATTCAGAAGTAATTTCATTGCTTTCTGACATTAAACATTGGCTTTCGATTCCAGCTTAAAGCAGCAAAAAATAATTGTGCACACCACGGCAGTCCTGAAGTGTGACGATCAATTATCAGAGGAAGAAGTCAACCAACCTCCAAAATGATACAAATATACATTACGAATCAAAGACAGAGTCCATCGTCAGTAAATCGTCCCACTATGTGAGAAGAGATTAGGGTTAGGGACAGACCTGAGAGCTGGTGAGGATGGTGAGAAGCCCAGCGACGACGTACCACTGCATCTCCTACACTGTCACTCAGCAGATCTACAACAGGGCCTTTTTCTGTTTTCCAGCTACTGTACATATTCTCATTTTAAGGACACATTTCCGGTTTTTGCCATACAGATCCCTTAATTTTGTACAGTTGTATAAACGGCCCCTACTTTGGTGGATACTCTTTGATTCTTTTATGTCTCTTGAAAATTAACTACTAAGATAAGTGTAATCTCCCTTGCAGTCTGCAGATAAGTATATTTACAAAAAGCTGATTTAAAAAAAGGTGGTATATTTACGAAAGAGGATTTTGTCACTTAGTTAAACTTCTCATTTTTAGGAGTCAAAAATGGTGGAAAAGAGAGGTGAAATTCTTGAAAAACAAATTCTCATAATAGACGACTCTAAGAAAACGAAGATTTGAAAAAAGAATAAAGAATTTATTTGGCTTTCTCTTCATCTTTTTTGAGTTTAGGTGGCTATTTCTAGGGATCTGACACTTGTCATAAGTCACCACCCCTCATCTATCTCTACGCAAGAGACTATAATTTCTATTTAACTAATTCTTATATCAGTGTTTGAATATTAAGAATTGTCAAGAGATTTGAAGGGGAAAAAAAAGAGCAAAGAGAGAGAAAGAGAATGCCAATACATATTCCATCTGTTTTTAATTCTCTCTATAAATCGATCCATGAAGCAAAGCCAACATCTAAACACAATCTAGATTGGGCTACAATTGATATGCGGCATATGCCAACGAAATATACTTCCAAACAAACAATCTTCATCTACTAAATTTTTTGTCTCCACTGTAATGACAAAAGACAATTCATTTTCACTAAAAATACCATTTAGTCTAATTACTTAAAAAAAAATGACCTGGGTCCAATCGTAAAAAAACAAGCGCAAGATACGAAACAACCGTCAATAACAGATACCTGAACCCATTATGCGTAATGCCACAACAATCACCTCTTTAGAATCTTTACAAACCTCAAGAATTTTTTGACAAATTATGTAAGGTCTCAGGTTTTATTCTTCTTACAAACAAAACAAAATTAGTCGAGGTGCGCGCAAACTGACCTGAACATTTGGTTATCAAAAAAAAAAAAAAAAGTGCCAGCAGGATTTAACTGAATGAAAGCTTTTTACTGCACCACATAATATAGGACCATTTGGACAAGAACGTCGAAACTCGCGGGAACTCCTTACACAAAACGGCCAATAACTCCAACCCAAGGGGCTGCCAAGTGTTGGGTCATCAAAAATTCCTCTAGCGGATCTCTTTCTTCCCTCCCGATTCTGAATCAACTCTGGGCTTACAATTTTCGCCCCTCATTCCTGGAATTCAATTGGATTACACCCCATCAAATCGTCGAATTTCGGTCTAGTTTGACAACAATTTTCTGCATTTCTAATGTGCATTTGCCATATGACAACAAGAATTTGCCACAAATCTTCTGAGTTTCTCTTGGGCATTGGTGGTAACGTCAAAGGATTCAAACCGTTGATTTCGCAATGGTTTGACAAGAATTCGCCAAGAATTTCCTAATTTGTCATCAGCTCAAAGGAATTGCTGGCTTCAACAAAGAGAACAGTTTGTGAGTGAATTTAAGCAATAGTAATTTCTCTATTCAACGAAGTTTGATAAATTCTCATAATTGTCAAGTCATTTGAATACCCGAAATTTTCGCATTCCAGAATTTCCGACTTCCAATCTGGGCATGGAGCAATTGCGGCAGATCGGAGAGGTATTGGGAAGCTTGAAGGCTCTAATGGTATTCCGAGATGAAATACAGATCAATCCACGGCAATGCAGCTTGTTGCTTGACATGTTCAGTTTTGCTTATGAATCAATTGCAGAAGAGATGAGACAGAACCTGATATTCGAAGAGAGACAAACCAAATGGAGAATCCTCGAAAACCCATTGAGAGAGCTCCACAGGGTTTTCAAAGAAGGCGAGATATACATAAGGCACAGCTTGGAAACAAGAGACTGGTGGGCTAAGGCCATCACCCTCTATCAAGACACCGATTGCATAGAATTTCACATTCACAACTTGCTTTCTTGCATTCCAATCGTCGTAGAAGCGATTGAATCCGCGGGAGAAATAACCGGGTGGGACCATGAGGAGATACAAAGGAAGAGAGTTATATATTCAATGAAGTATCAAAAGGATTGGAAAGAACCTAAAATTTTCCAGTGGAAATTCGGGAAGCAGTACCTCGTATCGCAGGATTTCTGCAATCGGTTAGCAGGTGTTTGGGAAGAAGATAGATGGATTCTTCTCAATAGAATCCGGGAGAAGAGGAAATTCGGCTTGACAAAGCACGAGAGGCAACTCGCGGATCTACTTGCGAAGAATTTAAATGAACCGGAGCCGTTGAATTGTAAACTCTCGCCGTTTTCCATCTTGGTGGGGTCAAAGGATTACACGGTGAGGAGGCGGTTGGGGAGTGGAAGTCAGTACAAGGAGATCCAATGGTTAGGTGAGAGTTTTGCTCTGAGACACTTCTTTGGGGACATTGAAGCATTAGTTCCTGACATTTGCAAAACAATCTCTCTCTCTCACCCAAATATTTTGCATATACATTGTAGCTTTGCTGACGACGAAAAGAAAGAGTGTTTTTTGGTAATGGAGCTCATGAATAGAGATCTCTCAATTTACATCAAGGAGATTTGTGGACCGAGGAAACAACGACTTCCTTTCTCTCTTCCTGTTGCAGTTGATCTCATGCTTCAGATTGCAAGAGGAATGGAGTATCTCCACTCGAAAGACATCTACCACGGAGATTTGAACCCGTCTAACATCCTTGTAAAACCAAGAAACGTCTCCACAGAAGGGTACTTACATGCAAAAGTTTCCGGATTCGGCCTATCATCCTCCATTAATCTCACCCAAAAGATGTCTCCGAATCAGAATGGGACAATGCCTTTTATATGGCATGCTCCGGAGATCTTAGCAGAGCAAGAACATTTGGGAAGCGTTGGAAATTGCAGATATACGGAAAAGGCTGATGTATATAGCTTTGGAATGATATGCTTTGAGATTTTAACAGGAAAAGTGCCTTTTGAGGATAGTCACCTTCAAGGAGATAAGATGAGCCGGAATATTAGGACCGGAGAGAGGCCACTGTTCCCTTTCCCTTCGTCTAGATATCTGACTAGCTTGACGAAAAAATGTTGGCACGCTGACCCGAATCAAAGGCCAAGTTTCTCATCCATTTGTAGGATTCTCAGATATATTAAAAGGTTCTCGGTGATGAACCACGAGGTCAACCATCCAGATCCACCAATGCCGATGGTAGATTACATTGACATTGAGGCAGGTCTTTTAAAGAACTTTTCCGTGTGGGGGAGTTTGGAATTGTTGCCGATATCCCAAATCCCATTTCAGATATTTGCTTATAGAGTTGTGGAGAAAGAGAGAACAAGCACATGTCAAAAAGATACCTCTGAATCAGGGAGTGATGGAGGAGCCTCAGCTTGTGGTGATGAGAATGTGAGTGCCGACGACCCATTTTCAGTAGTGAGCGAAAGGAAGACTTTAGCCTCTCCTGAGACTTTGAACAGGAAACTATCATCGTTGAAGAAATCTGCAGATGTGAAAGCCATCAAACAGCCAGGTAATCTCAGCTTTATTATTGATTAAACCATCTCTTTCTCTATGAAAAGTAAAGACATACCTGAGGCAGCAGCATTTTGACAGAACTTGCAAGAGGATGAAAACTATTTTGTGATGAAAACAACAATTTCGGTCCATGATTGACGTTTTTAATCTTTGGAAGATAAAACTTTCTATACAGAGTTCATACTTTCTCATTCTTCAGTGAGAACACTGATTCCAGGCATATCATCTGAATACTTCTCGTTATCATGACTTCATAAGAATCCAAAATCAGCTAGATTAAATTAGAGCACAAATATTCATTCCGTCAAACATATATGAGCGTAAAAATGAAAAGATAAGTTGCCTTTAAACAGAACAGTTTCTAGGAAATAATGGGATGTAGTTGTAAACTTCTGCTTGTACTTGCTTAAACTGATTGCTAAAAAATTCATCCGTTATCAACATCTTTTTTTTTTCTTTTCCGGTAATGGTACTTTACGTAAAAGCTCAAACACATATACAAAACCAATCCAAGAAAGGAAAACAACATCCTAGTAGTGGTCCTGCAAGACCAAAACAAAACTCAAAAACCAAGCCATAGCAGCAGGCTCAAAAGGCAAACAAAAAACTCCACCATGTACAGCTTTTATCTCCATGGAAAGCTGAAAAAATCCCCTGATGAACATTCCAAGCCCTGCAAATCACCTTGTTTTCCTGCATGGTTTTTACTTGTCTCCAAGACAGCATAGATTCTCTAATAGAGCTACAGATTTTAGCACTGAGAGAAGCAGGATCTATACTTTTTTGCTGAAAAGTTCTAGCATTACATTCTCCCCAGATGCTATAAACCGCAGCAGCAAGAGAAAGCTTAAGAACCCATTTTCTAAGACTATCCCCTTGAGAATCCAGAGTAAACCAAACAATTTCATCATCCCAAGGCAAAGGGTTCCGAACCACTTGATTCTGTTGCAACACATCTGCCCAAACAGCACTAGAATAAGAACAGTAAAAAAAAATACCCCAAACCAAGAAGCATCAGAAACTATACCCCAAACCAACAACCTGTCCTTAGAACTTAGCCTAAACTGCATAGCCATTGACAGAATGAATGGCCACCTAGGCACATGCTTTTTGAACCACACTACTTTGCACCACTCCTGGACGGGATAAGTTTTCATAATAGCATCCCATGCAGACTTCATAATTCGATTTCTCTCCCTAGGCATTTCCAAACACCATTGTCAATGAGGGAGGAAAGTTTAGCACTAAGAGTATGTCAAAATCTTTATTGTACCTGGATAGTAGTATTAGTAGAAACTCCCCAAATAGTTGAGAAGGGTTGCCAATACATGGATAAAATGTTAGGACAAGGTTGCTTTTCAGTAGAGTAGACAATCCGAATTATAGCTCTTGCTAAAGGTATCTATGAAATTGCCACAATCTAACCAAGTGAGAAGAAGATGAATAAACCCTTACAAAAAGGCCTGTATTTTCCTCTTTTGACAACATAGGCAAGATCATGACGACACTCTGAAACAACTGATGAAGGGGATGATTAATTTCCTTCGTGGATAAACAACTGGTAAGGCCTCCACAACTGTATGTAAGGGGATGATTATACTCTGTATGTTATATATTTTCCTGTGGCTTTGATTTTACAGGGACACCAAAAGGACGGTCATTAAGGCCTCCACAACTGTCTACTTGTGAACGCAGTACAAGGACGAATTCTGAGAGCCAGTTAATGTGCATGAGTCCAAAACCACGAAGAAAATCGGGCCATTCCTCAGATTCTGATCTACCATAGGCCCTCAAACAAGCCTTTACCTCCACAAGATATTTGGCTCCCTCCCAAACAGATCTTCCCATTTAGTTTCTGATTTTGGATAGTCCCCGTATGTGGGAGACTTGCCACTTGGGTACTACAATTTTGTAACAGTGTAGCTTACATTGGCAGGCTATTTCTGCCACAATTTTAGCCGAGTTATGTAAGCTGAATTACAACAAGAAGTCGCCTTTCACAATGTTTCATCATAGCATTAAAGGGTTACGCTTGATACAAGCCATTGCAAAAAGAGTTCTCTGCCCAAATTTGTGTACTCCTGACCATCTTAAGCACTTCAGACTACATTGCATTACTCTTCTAGTCTCTTGCTGTTGCTTTGTTTAGTGGTCTCATATGGTTTTGGCCCTTTTGGGGGTTTTTATAAGAGAGGTGAGGTGTTGTGAGGGGTGTGGCCATTCTACAAAACTCGCCAATTTTGTCCAAGTACGTAGGAGTCGATATTCGATCACTACATGTTCGAAAGAATCGAAACTATCAGCTATTTGTCTATATAGCGAGTCTTTCTTCACGTTCATCAACATCATAATGTTGTATCCTTTGCTTTCAAATGCAGGGGACCAAAACAAGTCAACTCACATTATTCAGAATGATATGTACATAAGTTTTTGTTTTGTCGGCGAAAAGTTTATTAAAGAAACTTGACAAATGGTACATTTAAGTTGGGGGGAGGGGAGGGGATTCCAACCAATGGTTGGAGAAATTAAAATCACATGTTGGTCAAAGCCCAAAAAACACTCATTGAGCCTAGCCCTAAACACCTAAAGGCCTAGTCCAAAAATGGCATACCCAATACAATAATAAAGCCCAAACTCAGGAAACCCTAAGCCAGCAAGACCAGCACCGCACCGCTGTTCACGCCGCCTCCAGCCACCTCCGCAACCACCAAGAAGAGCAAAAGCCACCTCCAGAAACCTGCACGTAAACAACCAGCAGCTCTGATCGGACACCCATGGAGACGTCGACATTCATCGACAGCAACGCAACTCAACCGGAGACTGCCATCAGCAACCTGTCCACCCCTTGCCATTAAGCTCCAACCGGTAACATCAACAATGAAAACCGGGGGAGAGACAGCCACCAGCAGAGAAAGAAGAGGAAGAGAGCAAAAAAAAGGGGGAAGCAAACCTCCACGACAGTCGGCAGCACCACCCACAGCCGGAAATGAAGAAGATGAACAGTCTTTTGATCGCGTCCCCGTGAATCCCAAGCATGATCAGCCTCCAAAGACGACCGCCAAGATTTGCCAATACGGACCCCATAAACGGCCTTGAAGAAAGACCACCAAGACCCCAACCGGGGGAGCTGCTAAAGTAGAAAGTTCCCAAGATGATATGTATAGTCTTAGCCATCTTTTTTTGCTTTAAGATACTAGACAAGATCCTCGAGAGAGTATATAAGATCAAAAGATAACTCAGTGTTGAGTTGAGATTCAAAAATTATTTTCAAAAAGCTTTGTGGTGTTCTAGTCTGAGAACCGAGAACATTCAATATGTCATATTTGATATGGAAATGGTTAAAATTTCTTGTTCAATTATGGGAGTAACAGATTTCAATCCAATCAGAAGAAATAAATGAACTAAAATTGTGGAAATATTAAACAAACAAAATGCCTCTCAAATTTCCGGTTACAAATTTCAACCAAACAACTGTGGATTGATAGTTACTATAGAAGTGAAAATCCTTCAACTTCCCATTCGACTACTGTTGATACAACTTATTAAGAGATCAAAGAAATGCCGCTTTCAGTCTATCGCCTCAGGGTATGCATAATGTATTCAGCATAGAGGTCCCTGCACCAAATGATCATTTCAGAAAGCACCTTAAAATAATGTACAGGAGAAGACAATACTGTAGAAGCCAAGGGCTGGAATATTTGAGTTTTTACACCATGACTTACATTGAGTACTGGATAGCGTCGAGGGCTGCATTGGAAGGTAGGAAATCATTAACTGCAACCTCCTTGTTTTCATTCTTCTTATCTGTGCGATTTGTTAGGCAACATTACGCTCTCTCTCCTTATAGTAAATTTGTAACTCTAAATAACTTAATGCTAAATTTCTAGGAGGCAAAGCATAAGGTAGGATAATAGAATAAAAGGAAGTGTAGGATTACAGTCTTCAAAAAAGCGTCGGATCTCAGCAAGGCGATGAGGAGAGAGCTGTTTGATGTCGCTGTAATGCCTATACTCTGGATCATCAGCGCACACTGCAATGATCTTATCATCTTTCTCTCCCTGTTAGGTTAGGAAAGTGGAAGCAGATACGATTTGACATTAACTTTTAAACCAATGGGAATAATATTGCAAAAGGATCAAATCGTTTTTATTCCATTAGGAGTTCAAAGATACCTGATCAATCATTGGCATAAGTCCAATGGCCCTGGCTCTGAGAAAACAACCAGGAAGAACCGGTTCCTATTCCGAATGATAATTTGGTAATTATTATTACTTTTTTTCACATTACAGTTGTAAACATGAAGCAGCTAAATGTCTTGAAACAAAAAGTAGTACTCGTAAATGAAAACATGGATATTCTCCTCCATTTGGCATCTTTAACAATCCAGGTACTAGAAATTATCCCATATCTAAGGGTTCTCTCAGATACATGTTAGGTGTAAGTTGTAAAATGGATGATGGATCTAATGCACAAGAATATATGAAGAACTTGCAATACATGATATGTATCCCCTACAATTTGAGACATATCGTGGCAAAATGGATGTCTTATGTTTATGCAATCCATTATATGCGTACATGAATCATGATATTTTTCTTATTAGACCATGCTCCATAGTTTATGGAGCCAATAATTAAATTTTGTATTGTCTATTGGATATTACTATTCTTTTTACCTTGAACTTACAACTAGCTAACATATACTCCGATACTCGATAAGTGTAACATAAGATATATGAAATTTAAAAGAAAAAAATGATACACAAAACATATCCCGTTTTGATAACCTTTTGTACATCAACACATTCGACAGAATTCCACGAAGCTTTTGTGCATGTTAGATGCATTTGAAAGAATCCCAAATTACCTGCATGAGGACTAAAACATCCAATGGGTCATTATCCTCGCATAGGGTGCGAGGGATGAAACCATAGTTATGAGGATAGACCACGGATGAATACAAGACCCGATCAACCTGGGCGTCAATTCAAGAAGTGATAGAATAAAATGTCATCAGCAATCAAAGATTGAGTTATAGGAGTGATATTTTCTTGAAAACATAACAACAAAGTAGTAAGATCATGGCCGGAAGTAGTGTCAACTTACAATTCATGGAGAAACCATCTCTTACCCTAGCCTAAGACAAGTTGCTCATACATTGACATCAGAAATATGAAATATCATCCAATGTCAACTTTGAATTATAATTCATACCTTAATCAGTCCCGTCTTCTTGTCCAGTTCATATTTAACCTTACTGCCTTTTGTTATCTCAACAACCTGTAGCATGTGAACTAACTCTTGAATAGGCGGAAGACATGAGCAGTAGGACGAACCAAAATTCCAAAGAAAACTCCTACCAAAGATTTCAAATTTTATCATGTACTAGTATGTCTTTACAACGATTCTTTGTATTTGTTAGAGAGAACTCTTGATCTTCCTTATTTCCTTTTTATTTTTTTGGTTCTTGTTTTTCTGAAAAAATAAATTTTAGTGCCTCATCATAGTAAAACAAGCGACAAATAGATAACAAATTACAATGCGGTTAATATGATCCTTCCCCAAGTGAGGGAAATATAGATGGCTGGCTGTAAATTTTAGTAAGACTTACACAGTTGACGATGAGGGGTGCTTCAGGTCCTGGAACAAAGATTGCAAAATGATCAGCATCAGTGTTCTAGTAAGCAATGAACGCTAAGTGAGACTTACTGATTGAAAATGATCAATTTAGTCGATACCAATCTCAAGATCATGCCAAGGATGTGCAGCAACCGATCTTTTGGACAAAGATGAGAGGATCCTCTCATTGAGACGGGGAGTAGGTCGCCGTGATTGAGTATCCTGAGCTTCATCACCAGTTCTTGTGCCACTCATTTCCTACCAAATAAAAGAAGTAAAAAATAGGAATAAATAGTCAATCTATATTGGCAAAACAGGTATTATTCGTGGTTGTAGGTGCGTTACGCTGTTACATATATTCATCAACCTATATGCAAAAGTACAAATATTATCGAACCTCAGCATGGAAAACATATCCAAGAAAAGAAAATAAACACTAGTATCCTATCACACGAGGAATGAAAAAATCAAACCAGCGATTGAAGGAGGAGGAATGGAAAAATGAGTTCACCACATAAGAAAATATTGGGTACAACAAAGTTTGTTAGTAGTTGTTAGTTGTGATCATATTTGTATATAAAGAGAAAGCCCAGAGCCATCTCTGACGAAGGGTTTGGTCAAATTAATTTTGAGACATTTTTTCAACCTCGTGTCTGAAATTGAGACAAAGTAGCTCTTCAGATCCACCTGATATTGCTACAAATTCTCACTCCTCCTATTTTTAGCATCATCTCTCTCTATCGTGCGCTGCGGAAACATGCAAGTGGTCTTTGCAAAATGAAATCCATGTCAAGAGTAATAGTTGGATCCTAACCACCTAGCAAAGGACCAGGACCAAGGCCAAACATAAAATGTATATTTTTGGCTAGCTAGTTAATTAGTCAAGGTACATAAATTGAGTCTTTGGTCATTTTCGCTAGAATTTATCATTCAAAGATGCGCAAGTAATTGAGAAACAGCCCATTAGCCTCATGTTGCTAAAAAGTATGCACTACGTGGCATTTAAGTACCAAGTTCTGTGTAGCGCTGTAAATATGTTCATGAACTATTCGAGACTCGGTTATGTAAGAGCTTGTTCGCGCTCAATTCGTCTACTACCGAATCGAACATAAACCTCAACTTTGGACTCGTTCAATAAATGAGCTTTTCATGAGCCTAATAGTATTTAACTCGATTAGGCTCGCGAACCTGAGGTCAATATGCAATCACTAGTCCTACTTTGGGGGTTTACAAGTAGATGTTGTATACTCTAGGGGTACATGTATAATTTAATAATCAATTTTCTACACGATCAATTCACTTCTCATACGTGAGTTACCTCACCGCCCAATTTACCTGCACATCGTATTCTGAATCTCACGCTGCTACTTTACATCGCTCCTCCAGTCCACACCGCCTCTCGCAGCCTCTCATCTCCTCTTCTTCTCCGTCACCGGCGTACCATTTTTGCGCCGTCTCAACGCCCTGTTTGATTTTCCAGTGAGCAAAAAGTCTATCAGAAGCATCTCCCTCTCCCCCTTGTCAATCGTCCCTTCTCCTAATTGACGGCAATGTCGTCGACGCCGATCGGATCAACTGCAATGACGGAGGAAGATGAAGAAGAGAAGATGAATTCAGCTGTGAAATTCGGAAGTCCGGAGGCGCTGGAATATGTACGTAAGCTAACGGACGTGGGCGCAATGACACGGCTACTTCATGAGTGCATAGCCTACCAAAGAGCCCTAGATCTTGACCTGGAGAACATCCTCTCTCACCGCAGCGATCTCGACAAACAGCTCTCCAACCTCCAGAAATCCGCAGACGTCCTCGAGATAGTCAAGGCCGATTCCGACTACATGCTCTCGAATGTCCGATCTACCTGTGATCTTGCCGATCAGGTCAGCGGTAAGGTCCGCGAGCTTGATCTCGCCCAGTCCCGTGTCAACGACACCCTCCTCCGCATTGACGCCATTGTCGACAGGGGCAATTGCCTCGAGGGCGTCAAGAAAGCCCTTGACACCGAAGACTTCGAATCCGCCGCCAATTTCGTCCAGACTTTCCTTCAAATTGATGCCAAGTACAAAGATTCGGGTTCCGATCAGAGGGAGCAGCTGTTGGCTTCCAAGAAGCAGCTCGAAGGCATAGTCCGTAAGAGATTATCAACGGCTGTGGATCAGCGTGACCATCCCTCAATCCTCCGGTTCATCAGATTATTCTCCCCTCTGGGGCTGGAGGAAGAAGGGTTGCAAGTGTACGTAAGCTATTTGAAGAAAGTCATTGCCATGAGATCAAGGCTCGAGTTTGAGCAATTGGTCGAACTCATGGAACAACAATCCTCTGCTGCAAATCCGGTAAACTTCGTCGCTTGTTTGACCAACTTATTCAAAGATATTGTCTTGGCAATCGAAGAAAACGGCGAGATTTTGCGTAATCTGTGCGGAGAAGATGCTATCGTGTATGCAATATGTGAACTTCAAGAGGAATGTGATTCTAGAGGTTCTTTAGTTTTGAAAAAGTATATGGATCATAGGAAATTAGCTAAATTAACCTCGGATATCAACTCCTATAAGAGTAGTAATTTGCTCTCTGTTGGAGTTGAAGGGCCCGACCCCCGAGAGATTGAGTTGTACTTGGAAGAAATATTGTCCCTTACACAACTGGGTGAAGATTACACAGAATACATGATCTCAAAGATTAGGGGTTTGAGTTCAGTTGATCCGGAGTTGGGTCCAAGAGCCACAAAAGCCTTTAGGAGCGGAAATTTCAGCAAGGTTGCTCAGGAAATTACTGGGTATTATGTGATTTTAGAGGGATTCTTTATGGTGGAAAATGTGAGGAAGGCTATCAGCATTGACGAGCATGTACCTGATAGCCTCACCACTTCCATGGTGGATGATGTCTTCTATGTTTTGCAAAGTTGCTGTAGGAGGTCTATTTCCACTTCAAACATCAACTCTGTGATTGCAGTACTCAGTAGTGCAGTAAGCTTGTTGGGCAGCGAATATAATGAAGCATTGCAGCATAAAATGAGGGAGACCAACCTCGGGGCAAAGCTATTTTTGGGTGGTGTCGGTGTGCAAAAGATTGGAACAGAAGTTGCTACGGCTCTGAATAATATGGATATTAGTAGTGAGTATGCACTAAAATTACGGCAGGAGATTGAAGAGCAATGTGCAGTGGTGAGTTAGGTTTTTTCTTTTCATTTGTGGTTTACTTTCTCATTGGCTAGCCAACTTGGTTGTGGTTGTCCTTAAGAAAACAATGGTGTATGCAGTGGTATGATTTTTGAACCAAAAAATGTAGAACTAAATACTTCCACCCGATGGTAGTTGCAATATACTAGTGGATTGATAGACCAACCTTCATACTCCTACTATACTGAGATATTCTATTAAAGTGTTTGGTTGATTAGTGGGTGCCATTGAGAAATATTGTGCAATTCTAGAGCGTATGATGTTCAAGTTCAAGCAAAGCTATTAGCAATTTTATTTGTGCAACTTGTAGAGAGTTATGGTTAAGGGTCTACATAGCATTGACACAATTTGAGACTGAAGCTCTGACATGAAAGTTTAAAGAAAAAAAAAATGGAGCACACAAGACGTTTGGAACATGTCCAAAACTGTAGTTGTATTGTAGCCATATTCTTGTTGCTTAAATAGAAATAATTAAAATTCCAAAAATAAGGCTAGAAATTAGAGTAGAAATTCCATAATTGCATTCATTTACATGTCGTTGCATCATTTGAATTTGTCCTTAAAGCGTTCACTAAAGTGGTTTAGCATGAAGTGTTTCATCAGTCGCTTGATCTTTATAATCTTTCAATTATCTTCTCTCAAACAAATAGAACTATCCTAACATGTCCTTGGAGTATCTGTGGATTGCTCAAGGGAGGTCTAGCTTATACCAGCATGTTTTGGTGTGGCCCTGGAGTGCCCAAATGAAAAATAAATATAAAAATAGGAGAATTCATACTTCATTTGAGTGTTGGATGCTTGCCCGGAGAGTGTTTGTGTCCTGACAGCGTCGGTGTTTGACTCTCAAATCAGGCATTGTGACTGATGTGACGAGGAAATGTTCATTTTGTTTCATGCAATATCTTTTTTCTCGGCACTCTAGCCTTTAATCATAATTGATTCCATTCGGCATTTCCCAAGTACGGTGACACTGGTTTACTACCCTACTTTACGAGTTTTCTGTCTCTCCAATAAAGTTTTAACAAGATGGGCTTCTTTGGTGATTCTATGATGCCGGGTTACCAAGTTATATTGGAACATCAGAGTTTTTTTAAGTAAAAACATTCCCTCTCAGATATCTATTTTTATCTTTTTCTTCCTTTTTTCTTCTTTCTCTTAATATTGTTTTCAATAATTTTGTGAATACCATATTTGTGAAAGAGTATCTTGTGATGAACATCCTTAAAAGTTTTCTTTGGCATGTGACATACTGACATGTAGAGTCCATACTTTTTCCATTGGGCATGTAATATGTTATTTGCCACTTCTCTAACCAAGTATATATTCTCTTTGTTGGTTTTCAATATGGTGTTATTTTCTTTTGAGGCGGCTCTACTATCATTCAGGGTGTTAGCTTGAATCGCTTGGCTTAAAAGATACACAATTTTTTATACTCTTAAATTGATTTTTGCACCTATAGGGGAGAAGTTGAGAGAAAATAGAATAAGGTGTTTTGGACATATTTATCGAACCGTAGACCTGTAGATGTGCAGTAGTTAAGAGAGTTGATAGGATAGATTTGGGTAGTAACGCTATGAAGAGAGGAAGACCCAAATTGACATTAGATGCGGTAGTGCATAAGGATATGAGTATACTAGGTCTAAGTGATCATGTAGCCCTTGACAGAGCTCAATGGAAACAAAGAAATCATGTAGCCGACCCCAATTGATTTGGACATACTCCTCGGGTGTTTGGTTATATAAATTGATTTTTCTTTAGTGACCCTAAGAATGGGTAGTGGCACATACATTGGTCTATCGTCCTCATTGGGCCACTAGTATGGAACCATGGTAAATAAAAGTCCAATTGCATTAAGTAACCAAATAGTATAGGCCAACAATAGAGTTTATTTTTTGTATTGAGCTTTTCATCATTAAAACTTTGTATTTTTGTCAATGATGAACGAAAATCCTGGAGCCGTCTTGTTTTTCTTTGGATCTATTATGTGGAATCATATGCTTAATTATGTGTTAAATGAGAGTGGTTTTGTTTTTTTAGGTGTTTCCTGCACCGGCAGATAGAGAGAGGGTGAAGTCCTGTTTGTCTGAATTGGGCGAGATGAGCAACAGCTTCAAAAAATGCTTGAATGTTGGAATGGAGCAACTTGTGGCAACTGTGACGCCTAGGATCCGTTCAGTCTTAGACAGTGTGGCAACCATCAGTTACGAGCTGTCCGAGGCTGAATATGCAGACAATGAGGTGAACGACCCATGGGTCCAGAGACTTCTTCATTCTGTTGAGTCTAATGTAGCATGGCTCCAGCCATTAATGACTGCAAATAATTATGATTCATTCGTGCATCTTGTCATTGACTTCATTGTGAAGAGGCTTGAAGTGATCATGATGCAAAAGAGGTTCAGTCAGCTTGGAGGTCTTCAGCTTGACAGAGATGCCAGAGCTCTAGTGAGCCATTTCTCAAGCATGACACAGAGGACTGTTCGAGATAAGTTTGCTCGCCTTACCCAGATGGCAACTATCTTGAACTTAGAAAAGGTTTCTGAGATTCTTGATTTCTGGGGTGAGAATTCAGGACCCATGACCTGGAGACTTACTCCTGCTGAGGTTAGGAGAGTGTTGGGTCTGAGGGTTGATTTTAAACCTGAAGCGATTGCTGCTCTTAAGTTGTAATCCCTGTCTGTGTAGCTTCTTCAATAGTGTTTGTACCTTTTATCCTACTACTTTTTAAGTTTGAATTTATGTGGTTAATCTTACATCAGATGGAGGCTGATAACAAAAATGGAAAATGTATCCATAACGACCTTTTCTGAATTCCAATTTTGGCTCATTGTGATACTTCGTAAACATGTATATTCTTTCAGCATATCGGTTGTTACACTGTTTGTTACTTTTCCCCATTCTATAAAGTCAATTCAGGTGTGCCTTGGGAGTTTGATCCTGATCTCAGATGTGTGAGTGGAAAGGCTGCAAATAGCTGAATATCTCTCGGATTGCTATGCTCTGATGGATCATTAGACAAAGTGATTAAGGACCCAGTGGACACCTGTTGTTGAGTATGCCTTCGTAGAGATCATGGTGTATTCATTCCTTTATCAGATAGGTAGTTGTGGGTTTAAACTTTAGTTCTTGTTTTGTAGCTGATTTTGTTGTGTTGTGTAGAGTTGAATCAGGCTTGGATTGTGCGATATCTCAAACCCGAGTTTTTAATGGCCCGTTTTTAATTATGGTCTGGTCTGTCTAATATATTAAGTTACAGTCTGCGTTGCTTTTTCTGCAATGCAATTGAAAGGCTTCCTTGTGCTATTTGGCAGCAGATGCATTCTTTTGGATGGGATAAGAGGTATTTTTTTGCACCTTTGTTCATGTGATCTCTATGTGAATCATGTTGTACTTTTATCTTTTCAACGAAGGGTTATTTTTCAATTTCTACTAATTGAAGAGAATCAGATTCTTTTGAATTCGTCATAGGGTAACCAATTTTTTCTTATGTTATGGAATGAATTTGCACAGGGAAGTGAGGTTGTGGGATTGGTATTGGTTAGTAGATGCCTCTTAGTTACGTTATCAAATACCAATTTTTGGATACCTTAGAACAATAAGGTAGTGGAAAACTCAAAGAGACAAATTGTATTGAACGTTTGTGCTTTGGTTATCCTTCCTATATAAAAAGGAAATCCTCCCATTCCAGTTTTCGGCCTCTCTTTCAGTTGCTGTTTTTGCCGTTCAGTTTGGTTGTTATTACTGACCACATCTTTGTGCGCGTTTTTCCTTCTGGGTCCTACGGGCTACAGCTGTCGGTGGCTGATACTTATTTTTTGCTCTTTTTTGAACCCCTTGGTGCTTGGAAAGTGCGAGTAGATAGGTTTTTCCTCTGCCAGACTTTATGGCTAGGGTTGATTAGATAAGGAAAATTGTCTCGTTCCTTTTTTGTTGTTTCTGGTTTGGATCGAGAGAGAAGGCTACAAAATCGTTGTCTGGATCTCTTCTTCAATCTTGTGTGTGTATATCTCCTCCCTTCCACTTGCTGTTCTGGATGTTTTGAGCGTCGATTGACGTTTGGAAGCACTGTCAACTTGAACGGTGACACTAATTCGTGTTTTGGTTGCAAATCTGCCATCGATTTTGTGATTAGCCAAGTCCAAGGACTGACGAGAGTTTTAGAAAAAGAGAGACGAGGGTGTGAAGCTGAGAGTGTGATTATGATATAGTTAGGTTGTTGCTTTTTTTTTTTTTGTGTGATATGGAATCTGATTTGTGTGTGTTCACTATATTCGACAGATACATTTGGAAGAGGTTCGAAGGGGCTTTTGAAAGGATTTTTTAACGGTTTGCTTATATTTTCGTTGAAGATTCATCAATTGGTATAGTTCTTTGCTCTATTATGTGAAGAATTGATTTACAAATTGGTACACATTGCTCACCTTTGGATTCTTTAGTGAATCTGGTATCTCTCTTGATCTCTCACTTGATATATCTTGTTGGGCTGGATGCTGGCAGAACACGATTCAACTTTGGGGCTCAGTCTGAAAAGAACTCTAGCCTTGTTTGTCGTTTCTCTTTTCAAGTATGTTTTCTTTACGATCGAAGTGCGGCCAAGATGAAGAAAATGAAAAGGGACCGCTTTACTTCAGCAATTGGTATAGTTCTTTGGTCTAAAAATTCATGGGTCTCGGTTTTTATCACAAGGTTTATTGACTCTGAACTATGCAATTTCCGACTTTCTTAAACACCATATAGCCTTAATTTATCTATGACTTTTGAGTTCTGGACTTCTGGTGCTTGTGAATCGGTTGTTGTCAATATGTAGTTTCAGCATTTGGTTACATACACGTTCATATGGAATGATGTTTTGAAATGTGCTGCGTTCTTCTTATTGATGAAATAGGTTGAAGCGGAAATATGTAGAAGTATTTACAATGCTCTTGCGCATAAGGGTGGCATATTGGTGGTTGGCTTTGGCTTAGGATGAAGATGGCGATTCTAAGAGTGGAGAAGGTGATACTAAAGATGATGACGACGAAGAAGAGACTCCTAGGAAGGTAGATTATTATCCTTCACAACCCGTCGACTGAGGGACGGTTAGGTGCTGCATGTAATAATTTTTTTAACGTAGTATATTCTTGGCTAATTCATTTTGGTTTCTTACTATAAAGGTTGAACTGAGCAAAACACGTGCAGTATCTGCCACTGAAACACGAGGCTCTGATAAGAAGGCGAATTTATTACTCGAGACTGGTATGTTTTTTCCCCTGTTATAATTTAAGCCTCTTCTTTTTAGCCTCAACTGCTTATAATTCTCGTGGATAGTGGCGCCAGAGTCGCAGACCTCCATGAAGTTTGAGCTAGCTGGTTTAATCCATTCTGCTGGTTGATTCTTATCATTTACACCTCCTTGTAAAAATCATGAAAAGAAGAGGAAAAAAATAGTCTTCCTTTGGAAGCATGAAGTTGGGGTTTACTTGTGGTGTTTCTGTTGATGATTTTGGTTTCAAGTCTGCCAACTAATCTGTGTTTTGGTTGCAAATCTGCCATCGATTTTGTGATTAGCCAAGTCCAAGGACTGAAGAGAGTTTTAGAAAAAGAGAGACGGGGTGTGGAGCTGAGAGTATGTGATTACGATATAGTTAGATTTTATTTATTTATTTTTTTTTTGGGGGGGG